>CAJVPY010001877.1:0-17894 GCA_910591965.1 Dentiscutata erythropus | reverse complement strand
TAAACACTAAAGATTTTGGTTATTATGTAAGAAGCGTCACGATATTCAAGTGAGTTAGCCCAAACGGGTCGTTAGTCGACTAAGCCGGCTTCTTGAAAATTCAACCGACTTAGTCGGCTAAGTCGGCTAAGTCGACTAAAGCCAAATCGACTAATATCTCTAGTTATGATAAATTCAAAACATAAAATAATTTGTAGTATAATATCATATAAATGACCAAAGGTATGGTGTACCATAGGTATACAAAGTGACATGTTTGTGATTTAGTGTTTTAGTGTTTTAGTGTTATAATGTTCTAGTGTTGTAATTTTGTAGATATACATGGTGTATAAGTTAGTTTCTTGATGTACATATAAAATAATAACTATAAATGCATCAAAAAAGTAGCATTAACATATTTCTTAATATGGTAATAAACCCGATTTGTGTTTTAGTGTGTTCTAGTGTTTTAGTGTTTTAGTGTTCTAGTATTTAGTATTTTAACATTCTAGTATTTGTATTTTAGTATTTTATTGTTTTAGTGTTCTAGTGTTTTAGTGTTCTAGTGTTTTAGTATTCTAGTGTTTTAGTGTTCTAGTGTTTTAGTGTTTTAGAGTTCTAGTGTTTTAGTATACTAGTGTTCTAGTGTTTTAGCATTCTAGTGTTCTAATATGGTAGATATACATGGTGCATAACTTATGTTATTATAAAATAATACCTATAAATATATCAAAAAGCAGCTTTAACATATTTAATATATTAGAACACTAAAATGCTAAACACTAAAATGCTAAAATACTAGAACTAGGGTGTGGAGAAAAAAGCCCGGTTGATTTTGGAAATTTTGAAGGCTATAAAAACAGTGTTTTAAAATTGGTACTTAAGCCGAAATCAGTCTATATATTTAGTATGATAAACACACTTTTAGCAAATGGGCTCCATTTGTATCTCTCACACGCCTACTGCCAGTAACAAGCCTTTAAAGTTAACCAGGTCGGGCCCAGGCCTGGCCCGATTAGGCCTGACCTGATTAACTTTAAAGGCTTGTTACTGGCAGCAGGCACATTTGCTAAAAGTGTGTTTATCATACTAAATACATAGACTGATTTCGGCTTAAGTACAAATTGTGAAACACTGTTTTTTATAGCCTTCAAAATTTCCAAAATCAACTGGGCTTTTTTCCCCGCACCCTAACTAGAACACTAAAACACTAGAACACTAGAACACAAACACTAAAACATAAACACAAACGCTAAAACACTAGAACACTAAAACACTAAAACAAACACTAAAACACTAAAACACAAACACAAACACAAATCGGGTTTATTGCCATATTAGAAAATATGTTAAAGCTACTTTTTGATGCATTTATAGTTATTAATTTATATGTACATCAAGAAAGTAATTATGCACTATGTAGATCTACCAAATTACACTAGTACGCTAAAACACTAAACCACTAGAACGCTAAAACATTAAAACACTAAATCACAAAACATGTCACTTTGTGTACCTATAGTACACCGTAATTTACTAAAAGAACAAGTTTATTTAATATCAGATATTATAATACCACTAATGCCTACGCTTGGCTTCTCCCTAACGAAATTCAGTATTTAAATTTTTGGTCTAATGTAAATTTTAATTTGACGAACATAAATAGACAATATAATTCATTAATTTGTTCTAAAAAAAATTGTTAATATTGTACAGAATTATTATAAGCTTACAATGCTAATCATAATATTTCTTATTTTCACAACATTGTCATCAAAAAATTATCTTTAGAAATATTTACGGGCGAACATATGTTAATTTACTGCTTTTAAATTTAGATAATATATAGAGTAATTTAAACTACAGAAACAAATGAAATTTAGTATGTTAGTAATGGGGTTTCACAAATATTTAGGAAGAATTTGAATAAACTTATGTGGAAGACTAAATTATAAATATTAAAGATTTTCATTATATTCACAGCTAGGCAGGATACATTCATGTTGATTTGTATAGTGGCAACATTTGCAATCTAATGCACTAGTGAATATATACTATACCATATATTTAGGATTGGATAGTCTAAAAAGAAGGATGGGCGTGTTTCAGAAACGATATTTATGGAGTCATGCCCTATATTGCTCCTGAATTTTTATCAGGCAAATAACAATTTACACAAGTAAGAGATATCTCTGGGTTTTGTATTATTATGACAGAAATGCCAACCGGACAAAGGCTTTTTGATGGTTATAAATTTGGCATTGATCTTGCATCAAAATTTGCAGTGGATTACGACCAAAAATTGCTTCTGGAACACTTGATAGTTATATTTAATTTGTACTTAAACGCATGAATTCAGGTTCAAAACAACGGCCTAATGCTTGAAATGGCTATTATACAATTGATTATTGGCCTTTAAATTTAGCTTTGGATGGCGAAAATGAAAATAAAAACAATTCTTAAATACCGATGAAATCATTAAAATATTACCAATAATTTCTCGAACTCATCCTGATTAAAATTATTAGTACATAAAAATATTAAATGTAATTAAAGTTATTTATTTAAAGAATTAAATATTATGCAAATACAGTTACGCTCCCATATAATCAAACGATTGGGCACATAGTAAACTTTTTAATCTGTGCTTATAAACATATTATGCTTATATAGAGGATATATTTTCTTATAAAGTCGTCCCTCCATATAGTCACCTCCCATATAATCACATCATATTTAATCACATTTTTATTTGGACCAAAATATAATTTAATTTATAAGAAAAAAAGCTCCATATAAGCACAACTCCTCTATAAGCATAGCATATTTTTTAAAAAAGTTACTATGTGCCCAACTGTGTGATTGTATGGGAGGACGACTGTATAAAATTTCAAAAAAATTTCAACCTAAATATTAAAGCTATAAATAAAATTTAAAGCTTAAAATAGGGGTTTGGGGAGTGTTTTTTGGCCTGCTGAACATTTTTACTTAGTATATCGAACACTGATTACCTTAGTCATTTTTGGGAAATAGCCAAAGTAAATTAATTTATTTTTATATAGATATAAATAGAATTTATATAACTTTTATATTTGGATAAATAATGCATAAATTTTATATAAATATTATATTAAGTCATACATAAAAATTCAAACTATGTAAGTCTACATTGGGTTTATAAATCTAAATAAAAATTTTATATAACGTTTATATAATTTATAAATCTAAATAAAATTTTTATATAACATTTATATAACTTGATAGAGCTATGTAGATTTTATAAAAAAATGACCTTGTGATGTTGTCTTTCCTGAATTTAAATTTCTTTGTCATGTCGTAGTATTTTAGTTATTTTAGCCGGTAAGAAAGTATCAACTTGATTCACTTATGTAGGAATTTTGTGACAAAATTTTTAATCAATATTTTGTTTTTAGAATTCCCTCAATTCAACCAATTCAACTACTTTACAGAAACTTATAATATGTAAAAATGTTATTGAAAAAAAATTGTTATAAAAATATTTTTATAATATTTTTCTCTTCATAATGGGCTTATAACTAGTAATTATAATATTATGATAATAGTTTTTGCAAAAAATTTTTTCAAAAATTTTTAAAAAAATTTTTTTTAAAATTACTATTATCATAATATTATAATTACTAGTTATAAGCCCATTATTAAGAGAAAAAATATTATAATAACTAGTTATAAGCCCATTATGAAGAGAAAAATATTATAAAACCATTTTTATAACAATTTTTTTTTCAATAACATTTTTTAATGTTTTAAACCATTATTTCTATATTATAAAAACAGATAAAACTTTTTGCAAGTTTCTGTAAAGTAGCCAGCCTTAGTGGAATTGACAAAGAAATTCGTGAGAATTAATATTATGATATTTAAAAAATTCGGGGTAATATATGCCAATTCTAAACATATTATTTATTTAAGTTTAAGTTTTTAAGATTTTTAGTAGCCTCTATTAAATAAAATATAGTACATTGGTATGAATATATTTACGAAACATCACGTTGTAATTACTATTTAGTAAATTCCAGTATATCGTCATATAATGTAGATGTTTTTACTGGTAATCCCTAAAATTCCGAGCAATTGCATTGGATCTTAACTAAGCCTATAGCAAAAATTATTGGCTAAATGAATGGGACTGTACTTCAGTATAATTTTGGCTTTGTAACACCAAATACAAATATGCATGCAGACAGACGTGAAAACTTTTAAAATTAAGACAATTGATGAACTAATCAAATCGTAACTATTGATGTATCTTTTGTATCACTTTAACTAAACTTTAAATGTATATCCTCTGCTACGTTCGGACAATTAAATCTTGTACTGTATATTATTTAGTACTTTTTTTTTTCTTCACTAAAAAAAAAAAAAAAATGGATTCTGAACAACTTTATAAACTTGGTTACAATTATCGACATGGTATTGGTGTTAAGAAAGATGAAAAGAAGGCCTTTGAATATTTTATGAAAACAGCTGAGTTAGGAGATTCGGATGCGATATATGCTATTGGCATTTGTTATGAAGATGATATTGGTGTAAAAAAAGAAGAAAAGAAGGCTTTTGAATATTATATGAAAGCAGCTGAGTTAGGAAATTCAAATGCGATATATGCTGTTGGCGTTTGTTATGAAGATGGTATTGGTGTAAAAAAAGATAAAAAGAAGGCTTTTGAATATTATATGAAAGCAGCTAAGTTAGGAAATTCGGATGCGATACATGCTGTTGGCGTTTGTTATGAATATGGGTTTGTTGTTAAGAAAAATGAAAAGAAGGCTTTTGAATTTTATATGAAAGCAGCTGAGTTAGGAATTTCGGCTGCGATGTACTCTGTTGGTCTTTGTTATGAACGTAAAATTGGAGTAGAAAAAAATATTAAGAAAGCATTTGAATATTATAAGAGATCGGCTGATTTGAATAATGCTGCTGCAATAAATAGTGTTGGCATTTGTTACAAACATGGAAGAGGGGTTGATAAAGATTATAATAAAGCATTTGAATATTATGAAAAATCCGCTAATATGGGTGTCAAAGAAGCAATGTTTAGTGTTGCTAATTGTTATCGAAATGGTATCGGTATAATAAAAAGAGATATCCAAAAGGCAAATTATTGGTTTGGAAAATACAGAAGTCTTTTAAAAACTAATAAATCACCAGATCATATCAATTCTGAACTTAAAAGAATATTAGATGATGAGAGATTTAAATTATCTTGGATTGACTATGATGAATTTAGAGATATCAGAGAAATTGGAAAAGGAGGCTTCGCAACTGTATATCGTGCAACTTGGTATGATAGAATCAATAATACATGGTGGGGTGTTGCATTTAAAGTAATTCAAAATTCAAATGAAAATTTGCAAGAATTTATCCAGGAACTGAAGAATTACTGTGAAATTGGTTACGAGAATCCTTCGTTCTTGAATTGTTATGGAGTGTCAAGAAATAATTATGGTGATTACATTATTGTCATGGCGTTTGCACTGAATGGTTCGTTACGACAAAATCTTGTAGAAGTATCACGATTGGAATGGAAAGATAAATTGAATATTTTGTACGGTATAGCTTTGGACCTTGAGTCAATTCATTCTCAGGAACTCGTTCACAGAGATTTACACAGCGGAAACATTTTACAAGCAGATAGCTTGCATGAAGCATATATTACTGATCTTGGACTTTCTAAAAAAGCAAATGAAGGAAAAATTTGCGGAATACTGCCGTATATAGCACCTGAGATTTTTAAGGGCCAACCATATACACAAGCATCAGATATTTATAGTGTTGGAGTTATCGCAACAGAGATTTCGAATGGACAAAGAGCATTTGATGGAATACCGTTTAATGATGATCTTGTATCAAAAATTATCGAAGGATCAAGACCTAAATGCTTTGGACCAGATTGTTATATTAAATTAGCTATGAAATGTATGGATAAAGATATTGATAAACGACCTACTGCAACTGAAATTATTGAGGTAATCACACATTGGTTAGATGAAATGGATCAGGAAAATGATAATGGAATCAAAAAACAAATTTTAGAAGCTAATAAGATTAAACCAGAACAGATTAAACAAATACATGCACAAGACATGTATACTAGTAAGCTATTTGACACGAAAAAATTTTCAGAATTTATTAGTAACTGATTAGTACTGTAGAAATTTGTGAACAATTTATATTCAAATTAAATTTTACCAAAATTATATTACATAAATAAATATTTTCTTCTCGCTTAATCTACAAATTTTAGATTATTATGCTTATCTTTTGTATTTAGGCAGTTTATTTCTTGAAAATATGAAATCTTTAAAATCAATTTTATCTTTTTTTTTTTTTTTTTTATCTTTTGACGTCTTTTATTTACATTTAACTTCTATAAAAATAATAAAAATGATTGAAAATTATCAATATGCTAAACAACTTTATAAAGTAAGAGCGAAGTTTTAATTTTTTTCTGAATTAAATATTGGAAAGCTATGATTTCTACATTTTCATTATAGGCCTTTTTTTTTGAAAGTTGGCTTCTTTAACAGCTATCAAGCAATATTAAATCACCAGAATGTTCAAGAAACGGTAAAGTTACTTTTTGCGAAACCCAGAGGTTTTGAGTTGGCATAATTTGAAATTCTTAAAAATCTAATATTTATTCATTTGATATAATAATGTGCGAAATTTTATCAGTAAAGTTGTCACTTTTGTGCAATATTAGAATTACAATTTCAATTGTAACTATGAAACGGTTTACAAAATATTATAATATTCTATTAAACGTAAATTAAATATTAGTCACTTATGTAAACTCGCAATACAGTCATACCTCTCTATAGTCCCTTATGTAAACACATTTTCTTTATAAGCTTATGTCTTTAAAAACTATCCATTATTAAATATAATAAATTTGATCTTTATAGTTAGCACACTTCACTATAATCACGTTTTTTGTATCCCGTGGGTGTGACTTTAGTGAGGTTTTACAGTAATCACACAGTTGGGCATGATAAATTTTTATAAAATTGGCTTGTAAAGAAGTTATTCTAATATGGAGAGTATTTTCTTATAAATTAAATTATTAAAATATAAATGTGATTACATATTATGTAATTATGGGAAGTGACTAAATGAGGGATGACTATACTATATGAAAAATTTGATAAGCCGGCCGTTGATTTATTTGAAAAATTATAAAAATAAGGTAAAATTAAATAAAAATGTGTATTCGAACTTGTTAATTTGTAAAAACATCCATATCCTAGTACAATATAATTAGGGAAAAATAAATTCATTGGCCGTAAAATATTCGCAAACAGGTATTAAAAAAAACCATATATTTCTCACTCAATCTTCAACTAAACACAACAATTTCGAGTTAAATAGCGACAGAATAAGCTTCATCTTATTGATTTGCTTGTTAAATGAGATTATCCCTTAATCCGTATTCGGGGCAAATTTGCCCCGAATTTCTGATTCCCGGAAAATTTTCCGTACCACCTCCAAAGTTTATTAATAATAGCCCCTATTGTTTGTATCACCATGTACGCATACATCCCTGTTGATACATCTTTGCTGTAGACGATACGATAACAATAAGATTTAATAACCATCTAAAAATTATTTTTAAAAATTTGAATAAGTAAAAAGCTATTAATAATATTAAGCACTTTAATTTTAATCTACCTGTAAGTTATTTTTATTGGAGAATCATTTAGCAAAATAAAAGAAACAAAAAGAATTATATTTGTACTACTATTATTTAATTAAAAATTATGATAAAGATAAAAAAAAAAAAAAAAAGTAATGCAATTTCTCAATGCAATTTTGTATATTAAATCCAATATACCTCTTTTTTGCTCTAAGTAAGATCCAATTGTTTTGAAGATTTTTATAGTAAAAAGTAAATAAATTTATTAAATATTTGTATTTTATTTGAGTTATAACCAATTTATAGTATTTATTATAGTTTGAGTGGATAAAAATTATTTTACAAAATTCGGGGCAAATTTGCCCCAAATTTACATATGGATTAAGGGATACATAGAATAATAGCAGTACTTTAAAATATGGAATGAATTATTAAATCTTTTTTCTTGAGCAAGAAATCAATACTCAATTTTATTGTATGTTTTTTATAAAATTATTATTTACAAAAATGAACTTGAATGATCTTATAAATTATCTTATTTATGAGTTATGCATCTTGTAAGAGCTAAGAACTATAAGAAACTTTGAATCTATTAATGCACAGTAACTGTATAGCAACTATGTATGTAGTTACGATTAAATTTAATAATTACCACTTCGTTACTATGCAGTTACTGCATATTAAGATATTTAAGTTCTGTAAAGATGTTAGTTTTAAATAATGAATTTCATTTTTATTAATTATTTTTGAGTTATTGAAAGTAACTTATTTTATTTAGTCTTACTTTCTTCATTGAGAAAAATTTTCATATTCAGTGAAAACAGATTTTTACTGTGTCAAGAAAAAATTTTAATGTGTTCATTTTATTTTCTGTTAAATAGCTACCAGATTTGTTGATTTGCAAAATAAGCAAATTTTTATTATATAAGTTAGTGTAAAAATGCACTAAAAATTTTCTCGATATTATACTTGTCTGGTACGAAATTGACTAACATTGTATGTCAGCTCTAAAAGGTATTTAAGCTTATGCACATGGGAGCTATTTCAAAACTCCCATTTTTTTAAATTGTTTTTTTGTCTCAAAATAATGCATATGCGTATTCCAAAATAACACTTCTCCTTAAATATACCATATTACATATTTTGAATGAGCTGCCCGATACGATAGTATTGGAGCAGAATTTTGTCTCAAAATCGGTCACAGGATATGTAAGTTGTATGATGCACTGGTTATTGATTGTTTGTTTGATCTATTGTTTCCTGCTTATTGATTTATTGATTGATCCGATTAATGAGTTATGAGCTCATTTTCGAGTTTTAGTGACGTAATAACATAGTAATTTCGATTAGTAATCATTAGTAGTATTTAAGAGGAACGGGTTTTGTTCCCAGGTAAAGTAGTTTCTGTTTTTTGTACTAACCCGACTTTGTCTGGTTTTTTCAAACCTAACTAAATTGAACATAAACATAAACACAAACATAAGTTTAACATAAGCACATAAAAGAGTTTTTACTTAGCTTGTCATTTTATCGATACGACAAATTTCAAGAGTGGCAACACCCTTAGTTTTTAATACAAATAAGTGCAAGTAGTTGAGAGTGACAAATATCAACCACAAACAAGGAGTCGGAACCAATTACTGTGTCAAGCAACACTGATACAACTCAAACAAGCTTGAAAACCAGCCTTCAACATTTGTCAGTAGAGGCACTAAGGCTTGTTTGTCGAGGAATGGGCCTGTCAGAATTGGGACAGAAACAAGAAATTGCTGCTAGGCTTGTGAAGGAGTGTAGAGCTCAGACGGGTTTGGAGGACCCCATAATCGAGTTAACTGAAAAAAGAAAAGATGTGCAGCTCCGGCGTATGGAGAGTGATATGTCATTAGACAATTTTAAAGACTTTCGATGGACAGGTGATAAGGTGCATCAGCCGGCTGCGGAGAATAGTGCTGCAGGTACTTACGGTAAACCACTGGTTTTGGGGCAAAGTTTTATGCCTAGTTACACTTGGAAAAGGAACTGCATAGCTGAGTTGGGTTTAGTAACCATGAATGAGGTTGAACGTGGGGTTTTTGGACGAAACGTGAATTATCAAAGAGAGAAATCAATAAGAATACAACGAGTGGTGCAAAGCAGGAGCGTTGGTAGACAAGGCTTTAGTTTCGGGTAATATGGATTATGTGTGTCTGGCAAGACAGGTGATTTTGGAGAGGGCCTATGTTGTTAGGGTAGCTGATGAGAACGGTTGGGATGTAGCGTCGAAGATGGCAGTTGGAGATATTTTGGATCCAATATTGGAACTCTTGGGTAATAAAAGGGAGAGTGCCAGGTTAGCCACCCAGCGCTTCACAAAGGCTAGAAAAGCCAAGACATTGTACTATCCCCGTTATAACTACCCAGGCCCCTTTTGTTCAAGGAAGTAGTGTTTCTCCAGTACAAGTACCACAGTAATAGCTCTATGTTCAACTGGTGGGCTTTTAGCAACAGTTTTTAGACCAACAGCTGGGTCCTCAGAGTCAGTTTGGTGGTGCTATAGCTTTTCCAGCTTAGACTTGCCAGCCAATTCCTCAATTTGGGCCATATTTGCAGCATACACAACAGGGATCTGGTTTAGATAGGGCGTTTTTAGCACAATGCTAGGAGTATCGACCAACGTCACAGTGGCCAAGAAGGTTCGATAAAAACAAGAGTTTTAAAGGGAAAGACGTTGTTTGCTATATCTGTGAGGTCAAAGGTTATTTTGCCAATGAGTGTAGCTCTAAGAAAAACTTTGCATTGACTTTTTGAGGTGACTGAACCCACCCTGAAGAGTAGTGTATGCAGAAGATCAGGTGGTGGGAAAGATATACAGTCAAGCTGCGATAGAATATTGGGAGGAAGTTATAAAGCCGTAGCAGCTAGTGATGAAATGGTTAAAAGAGGGAGTTTCTTTGTTTCCAAGAAACTTGATACAGTTAATGAGCGAGCCAGATCCGAGGCCGTATCGTTTTTTGCAAGATGAAGAAATTTGGTTGATGCAGGAATTGGAGCGTTTGAAGCTTTTGGGAGCAATAGTAAAGGTTTTAGAGTGTTGTTCCCATCCGGCAGACCTTTTAGAAGTAAGTTCGGTTTTTTTGGTTTCAAAGCAAGGCCCCAAGAAGTTCTGCCTTGTAATCGATTTAAGAAGACTAAATCGAACTCTTCTGGAAAAGACCTTTCGCTTCGAAGGCCTGGGAGGTTTACTTCGAATAATTGTTGGAGATGGTAGTTGATGTCGTTCGACCTAAAGGAGGGTTACCATCATGTGTTAATAAATGTCAAAGCCCAAAGGCTTTTGGGTTTTATGGTAAAAGAGAGTTGGTACCAATACAGAGTTTTACCCTTTGGGCTGAGCCAGGCCCCGTGGGTGTTTTCAAAAATTATGAGAGCCTTAATTGGAAAGTGGCATTCCCAAAGAATTTTCTGTAGGTGCCATTTGGATGATGTGTGGGTAGCCCATCTATTGAAAGAAGAATTGTTGAGGATAAGGGAAAGGATTGTAAGATCAATTTGAAAGGATGCAGTTGGACCAGAGCTGTGAAAAAAGGGAACCGGAATCCAACACGAGCATTAAAGTTTTGTGGTATGATTGTGAATATGGAAAAGAGTTGCATTGTGGCGCCGGAAGAGGAAATAGTGTCAACTACGGCGAAACTGGCGGCTCTATTAAAGGCACCGATGGTAATGGCAAGGGACCTGGCTTTGGTAGCAGGCAAGGTAATAAGTTTGTCCAGAGTGTTGCTCCTGGTCCAAGCAAAATGCATGGAGTTTTACAAACTCATAGATGCACGAAATCGTTACACATAGCAATGGGACAACGAAGTCCAGTTATCAGCACAAGCAATTGAGAATGTGGGCTGGTTGGTGAAAAATTTGAGAAAGTGGAACGGCCGGTTGGCCTGGAAGCCCTTCAGGATAAATCCAGTTTATGTGGACATCTCAATTAGGGGCATTTACTAATTTTTACCCTTTTCTATGATTCCTATTGGCTGCAGGTAGATCCCATCTCCAATTGGGTGAAATTGTGACATGACCTTCCGCACTCATTTCTGACTTTTATTTCACTTCTGACTTTCATTCTATTGGTTAATTCTAACTTGTACTATAGCATGAAATTTGCCTTTACTTTAAATACAGAAATAGCACAATACTTTCCTTTACTTTAAATAGCATGATAACGTTCACTAATTAAAGATACTTGCCTTTCGTTTTCAACGTTTAGTAAATACTATATATGTACGTCTATGCCACAAAGTACTTATCTTCTAAGTTAAATATGTCTGTCTTTTTTTTATTTTTTTGCACAAAACTTTGACGTCTATTTGATGTTAATTTTCGTTTAAAGCTTGATTGAAATAACTACAGAATGCGTGAGTTTGAACTTAGAAAAGTTTCATTTATAATTTATTCTGTAGTCTTTGACCTAAAAATATTTAATATATAATAATTCATAAATATTGTAGGGCCCAAGCATGTTTATTATGGCGTGATTTGAGCTTGATTCATTGTATATATTAATGCTTTACTGGTCTCTACTACATTGAGCTATGAGTCATTATGTAATAATCTTGATACAGTATAATTTTGTATATATATTATAGAAACTTATTAGATATATACTGTATATAAGCGAAGTAGCAAGTTGTATAGTAATGCATTTCTAATAAATGAAGAATAAAAGTTTTGTTGATAATAAACCATTACTAGTGTATTGAATCATTTTAGCTGAATCTGCATAGTCTATTTCTTAAGAATTCAAGCCTTATTAAAATTCATTCTTTAGATTTTTATTTTTCATTTGCGACACTATATATTTTTAGCTAATTCGGCACGTTATATTCTTTAATTCGTAACTTTCTTCTTTTCGTGATGCATCTAGATTTGATTCCTCAATTCAGTATAACAGTATAATTAGTGCTAGTCCCGATATATAAATTTAATACATAATATATAACTGTTTTTAATAGTAATTCGATATGCGTTTAGATAATTGATTTCATAGCATATTGATTTCATTCATAGCATTTAATTAGTAGATACTAATGCATTCGATTGTGCATTTAGACAATGCTACGTATATCAATTCAAGTTATTCTAATATGCATACATTTAATTATCAATTAACAAAAATAGTTACTATTTTTTTTTTTATTAATTATTTATTAATTAATAAATTATTTGCATTAGCAAAATTAATACATATTTCCATAGCCTTTATCCTATACATATAAATGAATACCTATGCATAAAGATCTCTAAGCGCAGTTCTAAGTCCATACAATAAAATAAATGCATGTTGAATTCATGATGAAAAAATCAGCCTATAATATGCATGCCAAATTTCATTCTATATAAATGCGTACTAAATTGCTAATTCGTGAGAAAATTAAAAATCAAATTTATATTAGCGAAATTAATATTTTCACATCCCTTATCCCCTACACATAAATGAATATCTAATGCGTAAAGATCTCTAAGTGCAGTTCTAAGTCTATACAATATAAAATTAATATATGTTGAATTCGTAAGAAAAAATTATTCTAATATGCATGCCAAATTCGTGAAGAGTCGGTTGGTCTATGCAATATGTCCTGAATTCGTGAGAAAAAAATTAAAGATCAAATATTGTAAATAAAAAGTAATGAAATTGCTGCTATGCATGCCAAAATTCCCAAATAATTTGTCAAAATAATAATCGAGACTAGCAAAATGTAATGAAGGCCTTTTTTTACTAATTGCATCTAAAAATTATAAAAAGAAGAAATTGTAGCATTAAATCGTCTTCAAGTTGAATAAATTAGTATTTCTTTATCTATATCTTTGAATAAATTATTATAAGAAAAATTTTCCATTATCTTAATTTCTTTAATTCTTCCCATGTCATCATTACTAAATGAAGCAATGCTTAACAACGAAATTGACAGATTAGTGCCAATTGACATCGACGCAATCTTTGATATTGATGAGGAGTCTGACATGGATATTAGTAACAATGAACTTGATAATATTCTTGATAGAATTATGGATGCAACAGACAATGTTGGGGAAGTGTGGGAAATGAAAGATGATGACGAAACCCCACAGAATTCGAATAATACGGAAAAATCCAAAACATTTCATCTACATGTTGATAATTATAAAGAATGGATCAAAAATCTTGAGAAGGCAGGGATTAGTTATGTTAGACATGAACATAAAATAAAAAAAGGTGGCCCTAGAAAAAAATATAGGTAGACAGAACGATGGCACTGCTATCGTTATAGCATATACAGTAGTGCTGCTGGGAAGGATTTTAGTAAAAAGTCGCGCCTTTCACAAAAAAGAAACAAAAAAATGTGGATGCAGAAGTTACATTAAAGTAGCACACCCAGTTGATTCAACAATAGTAATCCTGCAACACTATTATAAACATATTAATCATCAACCCGGCCGGCTATCAGATTTATGCACGCTTCCCCTGTCTGACAATATACGCTATTTCATTAGGCAACGTGCTCTAGAGAGATTGATACTCATAGTATCCAACAACTTTTGCAGCACTGGGAAATTGAACTTCAAGACCGTGTGCAACTTTTGGAACAGTGAACAGAATCTCAAAATATTCAATCATTACGAGATGGTCTAGTAACAAAAGATGATATTTATACTATTGTGCATAATACAATGAAATTGTGTGCCTACCTTGATTAAATTCTTTAATAAAGTGGGAAGAAAAATTAAATTGCGCGGGTGGGTGTTGCTTACTTAATCGCAGTAACAATGATAGAGGGTTCATGTTTGCTTTTCAAACAGAAAAGCAAAAAGAACTAATAAAATTTGCAAGGGTGGTGTGCTTGGATGGTACGCATGGGTTGAATCAACATGGATACCACCTCTTTACGCTTATTATTCGATATCCAGCAACAGGAAGTGGATACCCGGTCGCGTTTTTAATTAGCAAATTCAAGCGATCAGTTACCTTAAAAGCTTGGCTTGATTTTTTAAAAGAAAAAAATAGAGAATGGAATCCAGATATTTTCATGGTCGACGATGCTAGTGAAGAGATCAAGGCTGTTGAAGAATGCTTCCCGGATAGCAGTGTATTATTATACCATTTTCACATTTTGTGCTCCTGGCATCGCAATCTGAATCATCATCATGGCACTAATAAAGATCTACACAAAGTAATTATTTGGGAAGATCTTTAGCGGCTAATAAAAACTGAAGGATGGGACGATTCAGAGGCATTAAAACAAGTTACAGAAGCAATTAATAAATGGAGACAAATAAATGTAGAAGCTACATATAAATTCGCAGAATATTTTGAAAGGTGGTGGAAGCCCAAGTACGATAAATGAACGGTTTGCCTAAGAGGGTTGCTAGAGACATGATGGATACAAATAATTTAATAGAGGCATTCCATCAAAAATTAAAATATGTATATATGAGAGGAAGACCTAGACGACGCCTCGATGGTGAAGTATACCTACTTGTTGAAATAGTACTCTGGGATTTGGACTTCTCTGTTTTCTTGGATGACTTGAATATCGGAAGGATAAATCCACGAAGACGACAACAATGACTCTGAGAAATTGAAGGAGCAAAAAAAATTAATCAGAACAATATCTACAATCTTAGCTCAGATACTTGGATTATCCGTTCTATAACTAATGCTGATATTGAATATACTATTAGAAGAAGTAATGAAGAAGATAATTTAAATACTAATTCATATGTTTGTACTTGCCGCGATTTCAAGGTACGCCAATTACTATGCAAGCATATATTTGCCATGCTAAGTCAGCTTCAGATCTCTGAAGATAACATAGAAGAAAATAATCAACATATTCAACTTCAATATCCCACGAAAATTAATATTTTTAGTTCTTCCAGCTCTTCTCATTTACCTGCGAATTATACTAATACAGGAAAAAATGAGTTAGAAAAATTACAAGAACTTGCAGCAATAATTACAGAATGGAAGGATAAAAATAATCAGGATATTCATAGTCTACGGCTTACCCTCCAACAAGCAGTCCAAGTGGAAAGAGCAAGAATTGCAAGAATCAACACTGTACCATTAATTACCGGCAATGAATTTGAAATTTAAAATGTTGTACTAAATACAAAATTTAAAAAACAAGATAGATTTTAATTTAAACAGTATAATATAAATTGTGACGCGTACATTACCCGAGTAACTTCTTTTAAATAATCCTAAGTTTACATAAAAAATAAAATATAATATATAAGTTATTCTTTTTTTTTTTTTTTGGTATTAAGGTGACCTCTTTGTCTGAGGAACTTTTTATTACAGTATAGACGAAGTTTTATATATAATTACAATGATGATACATCAAGCCACACATGCACCTTTTGAGTGCCTATTTAAGTAGTCCGCCCAAAGGTTCTACACTATCTGCCGTGCCTGCACCCCAACTAGGGGGTACCCATTTAAACCATCTGGTTCTAACTACCTCTATCAGCCCTCTAACCTAATGGGTTTCCTCACTATTCATACGCTAGATTTTGGTATCACCCAATATGGATTTCGCACACTACCTTAGGACACTTAACTATCCTCGAGGTAAACCTAACACAGTGGTACATGTTCCACACATGTATTCACGTGCTTGTTCCTATAACTTCTTCCTAATTAGTACATATTGACCTGCCGTTTTGTATTCGTATCTCATGCCACCTTTTGGGGTGCTGCTGTTCTATAGACGTTTCTCAAGCACCAACCTTTCTAACTAGGCATCTATTACGTACTCCTTGACCTTGTTTTGGTTTCTAGCAACCCCAGTACCCCACATTTAGACCGTTTTCTTACCCGGATTCTTTACCGGTCCCTCCCTTCCAGCCGGCAACCCGGAAGGGTTGGTCTGCCAAGGCTTTAGATGCCTGAAGGATGCCCTCTCCTTGGTCCATACTTTTGAAGTGTATGTCCTTTTCCTCTGGTGCGACAACCTGGCGGTTCGGCTGGTGTGTCCTCTGACATTAGGACCTGGTTGCTCAGTTTTCCGATCTCGGTCCCAGTTCGAATTCGGATTGGCAATTTATTATTAGAATATCATATTGTTACAATTGTAATAAAAGTACATCAAGATACATGTGCACTTTTGGTGTCTAATTTAAGTAGTTCACCCAAAGCATTAGTGTATACTAAGGGTACTACACTATCTGTTGTATCTGCAACCCAACTATGTAGTTACCTATTTAAACTTTCTGATCACAATCTTTACAAATCTTTTATCCTAACCCGGGTATAACCTCCCAATTTAAGGAACAGTTGATTTATACGATACCACTAGATTAATAGCTGTTTTAAAACTACTTTATCCACAAAATAAACCTAACAACATATATTATATCCACACATAAAAGTACTTGCTTATTCAGTAATTTCTTTTCAAATTAGTATATATTGTCTGCCGCTATTGTGTTCATATCTCATGCCACCTTTTGAGGTATGGCCAACCTTCCTAATTTAGTCCTTCATTATGTACTTTTACCCTTTATAAGATTTACAGACTCCAGTACCCAATTCCATTACTTTCTGCACTTTACTTTATTTGGTTTCATTGGTTTTCCAATCCAGATGACCCAGAAGGATTGGTCTGCTCAGACCCAAGTTTTCTAGACTCAGGCCTAAAGGTTATCTGATTCTTGGATCATGTTTTTATAGTACGTAACTTTTTTCTTTGGGGTCTCATCTTAGAATCTTACCTCTAGTCATACTACTAAAGTAGCCAAGAAATATACAACTAATGCAGCTCTAGTAACCCTGGCAGTCTGGTTAGTGGATTCCTTTTATCCAAAAGATCTTGTTACCCAAATCCTCCAAATGTTTAGACTAGTCGGATCAGTTCTGTAGTACCAGGTAGCACCAATTAGTCAAGAATCTGTTACTTATCTATTTAGGATTTGCCAAGCTGGTTTTGTTCTCTCAGACTACTATATATAGGTCTTTTATATATGTTGATCCTAGAAGGCTTATCATGGATTTGCACTATCTATATTGGTTTGCATTTCTTTGTGCAATAACAGAAATGCTTCTATGTCTCCTAGCGCACTTGAGGTATTGGTGTGCCCTAGTTTATAGGTATAGAACCCAATTTAAAATAAGCCATTACTGTAATATAGGCAAATTGTATTAATTGATGATTCTCCAGTCAACTGAAGCATGATTATAGTAAAATGTAACTCAGATTACTATATAAATTTACTATAGTGCAAATGTGGC
>CAJVPY010001876.1:0-17897 GCA_910591965.1 Dentiscutata erythropus | reverse complement strand
TTATTATTATTATTATTTAAAAAAAAACAATTATTATAAAATGCACCTATAATTAGTGAAGTGAGTCTACCGCTAGTAGATGGTAAGTAGAGGGTGCATTTTTAATATAAAATAGTGGCTTATATAACATAATAGAATTTTTATATAAAGGTTTAAATTTTGTTATGCCTAAGAGGTTTTAAACATTTTACTTAGAATCTCGGACTCTATATTTTGAAAAATAGTACAGTATATAGTGTTTAGTATCATAAATGTATTTACTACAGTAAATTTGAAAAAAAAAAATGGTCAATTTTAAAAATTATTTATAATTTTTTGTTTACAAATACAGTATATTTTTTGAATTATTTATTTTTTATTTCAAACTAAATATATTATTAATTTTATCTGAAATTAAATATTTAATTTTTAGATTTGACAAAGATAATAAATATTTTTATTTTTATTATAAAAATATTAATTATTTTATTTATTTTAATAATAAATTTAATTAAATTAATATATATATAATTTTACTTTTACCAAAAGTTTTAAAACTTCTATTAGAAAAATACAAGTGTCTATAGAAGCTAAGTTTAAAAAATAGAGAAGTTTATAAGTTAGCAACTATTATTTAGAGGTAGTTTTTATATACTACTTGCTATGGTGCTTCAAGTTGCTTGTCATCAAATGTACCAATTTGGCTAAATACATTCAATGTGCCAAATTTTGGCCTAGAGTATATAAAATGTGCCAAATTTTAATAAAGACCCAAGAAATTCTAGTGTAGATAGTCAAATAATCTAAAATATGAGCATGCTCTTTGGAAAGTA
Organism: Dentiscutata erythropus; assembly: GCA_910591965.1. Taxonomy (NCBI): domain Eukaryota; kingdom Fungi; phylum Glomeromycota; class Glomeromycetes; order Diversisporales; family Gigasporaceae; genus Dentiscutata; species Dentiscutata erythropus. Next base: position 17,085 of record CAJVPY010001876.1, on the reverse strand, counting down.
GTGGAAAGTTAGGAATTTTTGATCAAATATAAAAAATTATCTGAGGAAATAAATTTCAGTATTTCAGTTCGCATTTCTAATAACACTGTATATTATTTGCTTGCACATGATTTATTATTTGCTTGTGCATAATTTTGATTACTTGCTTGTACATAATTTCGATTACTTGCGTATTTATTTAATTACTTATTACTTATATTACTTATTTGTTATTTAGAACACATAGTATGAATTTAGATTAATAATTAACTTTAAAAAATAGACAGTGTTTTGAATACAATGATGTTTGATAATTCACACTCTTTACATAATTATTTTAGCTACTATCAACTTTCGTATACATCCAACCATGTTGCTTAATATACAAAACTAAATCCACTTTTGGATTGAAAAAATTTTATTTGAAATCATTAAGTACACAAGTTATATTATTTGAATCTAGCCTTTTTAGAGGTATTTTTTAAATTAATTAAATTTTTTGGGAGCATTTTTAGTGTTAGAGGTTAAGATTAGAAGTTAGGTAGGTTTTAGTTGGTTAAATAGAAATATATATTATATTTAATTCTAATCCGTGAGGTTCCAAACCTCTTGGTAATAATTTTTAGTTATGTGCTTAAACCTATTTTTATTATTTTATTACACTATAAAATACTATATATACTATATGTATATACAGTATATATTATACATGAAAAAAATTGAACTATAATATCTCTATTTACAACAGTTTACAGATTTATTTGAGTAAAAAGTTTTAACATACATAATGTTCTTTGATTTTTAACAATAAACTTTTTACAACTCCCGAATAATTTATCATAGTATTACTTATTTAAACTTTTAAAATAATAATAACTAATTTCTATTTTTTTAATTTACATTATTTAGCATTTATTACTCTAATTCTAAATTAATTTTATTTGGTAAGCATCTATGAGAATGATATTTATGTATAGCAGATTCTGCTACCTGACTAGTAAGTTCATATTTATAAGTATTTATATAATACTATACCTTTTGTGCAAAACAATGTATAATTGTGAGTGGTATAGTGTCAAGTACTTCAGGTACAGTAACTTGTAAACTTGACCAAGAGTAATCACAATGATTACATGAATAACATTTTATAGCACCCCAGTATTGCTTAATAAAATTTAACTCACAATAAAACTTGGGATAAAATATACAAACATGTTCTCGTTCAACAATAAGTTCTTCCAATACTGATTTTTGCATAGCAAAATCAGGCTGCACTAACAAAAGGTAACATGCACAACAATTAGATATATTTGAATCATAATAATTATTTTTACACTTTAGTTTTAAACTACTAGTAAGCTATAAATTATACTCAATAAGTACTTAACGTATTCTCTTTGGCTGATTATGAAAAACATAATTAGAATCATCTGGAGGAAGAACTTTAGAAAAAATCATTGACTAAGTAACTCATTTACCTTGTATATTAATAAACCAACCATCACATAATTTTGACTGTTTACTACAGTCAGATCTTCCTAAATGCAACCTCTATAAATGCAAGACTTCTCTAAATGCACAGTCTTACTATGGCTCTACTATATATACACTTATAGATTTTTACCCTCCTAAATGCAATACCTCTCTAAATGCAAGATTTTTTGCGGTCTGTACGCAGTGCACTTATAGAGGGTTGACTGTACTAGAATAAAGATTCATATTTTTGGCATTTAACGTATCATTTGCGAAAATACTATGGTTGGTACTATTGTCAAATATGAAAACACCAACACAATTTGGATAAATTGCTTCAAAAATAGGAATTGCTTTGTAAGCTACTTGTGTAAGTAAATCAGAAGTATTCTACTAACTATTATTATTCTTTCTGGGTTTAATGATTTCGCAAACCTCTTGAGAAAATGTTGATGGCAGGTTTAATTTATCTATTTCTTCAAAAGTAATTGTAAGGCGACCATGAGTCTCAGTTAAAAATTCTGAAATCATAAGCAATTTACCTATTTCTTTTTTGCATAATGGCAGTATACCAAGAGAAGCCCATACTGAAGGACAACCATCATTAGTATAGAATATACACTCATCATAAGTAACAAGAAAATGCATTTTTTTTTCTTCACTTAATTCTGGATTAATAACTATTTCCATATTTTCACTAACAAATTGTGACATTAACTGTTCAAAATTTTTTATTTTTTCAAGAAATATAGTATGATATTGAACAATATCAGAATGTTCATGTCTATTATAATAAATACCTTGTTGATGTGGTTGATATACAAGACCAAGACAACGAAACCAAGTTCGAGCTGTTTCTAATAAAATTGAAGTGCGAGAGCTAGTAACATGTAGTAAAACATTGTTTTTAATATAAATTTGAAATTTTTTAGCAGTTACCTATTTCTCCGAAAATAAGCTACCTCCAAAAGAAGCTACCCCCTTTTCTCTTAAAAAGAAAACATAAGAAACACCTTAGTTCCGAAAATAAGCTACCCCTATTAGCCGCAAGTAGTTGCTACATATAAAAGTCGAAATTCTACTAAGTAAATCGACAAAAGTAACTTAATAGCGATTTTTCAGGAGGTAAAAATACACCTATTCTAAAAGTTTCAAGCGAATCGGAGAAGATTTTACTAAGGTGTTTTTGCATTTTACATTCAAAACGTAAAATGCAAAAACACCTTAGTAAAATATTCTCCAATTTACTTGAAACTTTCAGGATAGGTGTATTTTTACCTCCTGAACAATCGCTATTAGCTACTTTTGGCGATTTACTTAGTAGAATTTCGACTTTTATATGTAGCAACTACTTGCGGCTAATAAAAAGTTAATGAAAATTAATGAAAATCAATTGTACCCAAAAATAAGCTACCCCCATGATTTTTGTGTCACTTTTTGACCAAAAAAGGGTAGCTTATTTTTGGAAACCTACGGTATTCTTTCACCTTTAATATGAATAAAATATAAGCAAGAGCTTTGTATATCCTCATCATCAATAAGAGTTGGTGTGTACTTTTATTATCCTTGTCTAGAGACTAGTAAAATTCCTAATGCTATCCAACTTTTTGACTATTTACGGATATGACATGCCATCTATAGGCCATGGTGAAAAACTTGTTGTAATATTTCTAAATTTAATCCTATACAAGATTGTGACTTTTCATAGTCAAAATTCTTAGCAAGATATTTATAAACAGCTAAATAGCAAAGATATTCATAAGTGTTTATGCTTTTTATATCATTAAGTTTATTATTTAATTTATTCAACTGTTTTAAAATAGAACCATCATTTTGTATATCTAAATCACTTGAATCTGAATTTGACATTTTATATTTAACATCTAATTTTTTTTTTAGTTGAAAAAAATTATCCAAACTCATCAATCCTTGTACTACCTCTTGTAATTCTTTATTTTTACATTGCTAAGTACATTTTGAACTACCAGAATAATATGGTAACTGACCACTCTCTGCTTTACATATTAGTGAATTTTTGGAATTTACTATTGAAAATTTCAAAAATATTTAACAGTAAATAACTTTTGATCCACTGGTCTGTTTCAATGAAACAATTACCAAAATGTTCGTCTCGTTGAGATGATTCTAATAGACACAAAATTGTTAAAATCCAATCACAGAACCCTGAGATTGGTAGAGATTTGTGTCGCTTCAGGTGTTTTAGGATTGGTTAAACCAATTCTAAAACACCTGAAGTGGAACAAATCATCAAAGATATCAGGATCCTGTAATTGGATTTTGGCAATTTTGTATCTATTAGAATCGTCTTACTAAGATGAAAATTTTGGTAATTGTTTTGTTGAAAACGGATCAGTGGATCAAAAGTTATTCACTGTTAAATATTTTTGGAATTTTTAATAGTAAATTCCAAAAATCCGCCGATATGATTGTAATAACTTCTAGCATCGCAGGGGAAACTATTTCCTAATTTTCGGAAATCCTTAAGTCATTAGTGCATGACTTACAACTAACAATTTTTATCTTCATTTTTAGGCTTTTGCCAGATGTGTAACTATGGTGATTTGGTCATATAATTAAAAGGAATTATTATGTTAATTTCTTATCGTACAAAAGTGTTGTAACCAAAATTACTCAAGTTATAGTCTTTAAGTAAACTTAAATGACTAAAGAGGCTTAAATATCCGCAGTTATACTGTATTAAGCCTTTATACATTATCAATCACCTTTTCCATTGATAAAAAACTCATAGAAGCGTATTATAAATTTTTGTATTTTATAGTGTAATAAAAATTATTATTTCTGCGTTATGATCTTCAGCAGACGATCATCCAAGCCTTCTTTCTCGGCGCAATTCTCTGTAGTTTTGGAAATGGCACTTTTCTCCCGTGAGACTAGGCTAGTGCGCATAATTGTATTAACTAAATTCTATATATTAATTAATGTGTCAAAGATAATCGAATAATAGGGAGATGGTTATATCACTATACATAGATTTTATAGTTGAAGTTTTTTCAATATTAAATTTTAGTAATAGATGTGGTGATCAAATTAACTTCAAAAACTCGCATAAGCTTCCAGACCTTTTTTTTATTTTTACAAATTTTCACTACTTATTAATTATATGACTTATGATTAATTCTCAACTCGTCAATCATGTTAGATGTAAATGATAAATGATCATGATGCACGCGTTATCCTGAGTTAAATTGGTGGATTCGGATAATCCGCGTTTGTCCGCTATCTACCAATCACTTATCCAGTTATCCGAACATATAAATTTATGTCTAAAAACAAATATAGAATTAGTATCTCTATCGCTCATAATCTTACATAACCTTACATATGCTTTAATCAATCCTGCTTATTTTATGATTTACACTTCCTTTATTTGATTAATACATTAACTTTTTGCGTTTTCTCGATTTATAAAGTATCAACCTAGGTGATATGATTATTTATATATTTTATTCGATAACAAATTTCTTATCCTGTTATCTATATATCTATACATAGAGATATATAAATTTAAATTTATCTTTCCTTTTTTTTTTTTAAAAAAAAAATCAATATTTAATATCCCTTAATGCATCGCGTTTCACATGCAATTATGTAATTGCAGACAAATTGGCTTGCGTATCGATTAAGAAATGTGAAGCTATAATAAATTTGAACCACTAAGGTCGCTTAAAACTCTGGCACTAATCTGGCGGTTGAGCTTTAAATATTCTCAATTTGGGTACATGTGTTAACGAAAGTTCTGAAGTCAAAACTTAATTTATAATTACACAAGTTAAATATTTAAAATCTTTAAGGGTGATATATTTTATAGGATCAGAGAGCACTCAACCTTTACATTTCGTGTTTCTATCCTTTGTGTTACCACCAATGAAAAAAATTGACGTGCGCTACGTTCATTCCGCACGTTAACTTTATTTTTGCGAACGAAAAAAAATTTTGAATGCGCGCATCACCGCACATTAAATTTATTATTTTATTAATAAAAATATCAGGTAATGTACGCTATATTTAATAATTACCAGCACCAATAGTATAAGTTAACTTCAAAGAGATGTAAATTAGAACCAAAAATAATAGGGTCCGTATTATTTCACTGACAATCATTTCGTAGACACCACATTTCACAGGTAAGTAATTGTCGGTGAATTGATCGTATCCCAAATATATTATGGGTATAAGAACATATATCCAAACTGATATATGGCTAATTAGATATCTATATGCTTAAATTTTAATTAATTAGCCAACCGTAACGATAATATCAATATTAAAAACTTAGTACGCAGAGCGCACAACAATTTTAAAATTTGGTGCGCAAAGCGCACATAATTTTAATCTGAATTTTTTTCACTGGTCTCATCGACAAAATAAGGATTGTAGATGGATTAAAATTAAAGGTATGCATCATAATTTTCTTAAGAGCAGCTCGTGAGAACATTTCTCTTTTTATTATCATTTTATTATTTTTCTTTCACTTTATCTTGATAATAATACTGAATATTAACGTTCGAAATTAGAATGCTCATGAGAGCATTGTTAAATATTTGTGAACAGTTTAATTCTTTTATTGTTGCCTACCAAAAATTTTGTGCATAATAAAATGAGGCCACTTGAAATTATATTTGATCTTAAGTGCGGGGATGAGGTCATCGATTTAAACGAACATTATACTATATTGCAAAAAATAATCGGTTCTCTTTAAGTGCATATTCTCTAAATGCAGGTCAAAATTAAAATCTCTTTAAAAGCAGGGCTAGCTTCGGCCCAAAGGTATAAGAGTAATATCACTCTAAGATGACATAAATTCAGGGTAACCGAATTTTCTGATGACCGGATCGATAAGTTACTGAGTTGAAATCAATGTGTCAGATGTACTATATTAACTTGATTATAACCTGGCACTTGGTTAATTTGGATTACTCCAGTTGATTCGAATATTCGAGACGTCCGAGTATATATATTATCTCAAAGATTTTTCCACTTCCATTTCTCTGTGCGTTTTACCAAATCGGCAAAGTCGATATTCGAATATATTTAATATTCATTGATTAAAATTCAATGAATATTCGGTGATAAAAATTAGAAAAATTAAATACTATTACAAATTTAATTTTATACTTACCATTAAGTAAAAAGATCAAAGAAACTTTAAATTCGACCCTAAACTTTATGAATAATGTTTTACAGTAAAATTACTTCACTTTTTATACACCAGGAGATCCGAAAAACCTGAAGATTTAAAAATCTTATTGTAGTTAGAAAATAATTAGCTAATGTAAAAAATTATGGTCATGAATAAGATAAAAAAAATTATCTCATATAGTTATGAGTTTGTTATAGAGTGCAGTGAATAGTGTAATCAATAAATCTCAAACTGTCGATTCCCTGTACAAAAATGGTAAAGTTATATATATTTGTTCTATCGGTATACTATCTGCAGATTTGATCATTATTATGAATCAGCAGAGGTCTTTTTCGATTTTTAACAGCTGCCCTACCTTGTTTAGTGCGTCAGGGTGCATCGAGCGTAGCCCAGGTTTGCATGAGGAGAGCATCTTCCTGTGTTGCGAATATAATAAAATTTCTAATTCTATTATACAATTGAAAATTTACTTTGTATTCGCAATGCAGGAAAATGTTCTGCTCATGTAAGCCTGGACTACACTCGACGCGTCCCGACGCACTAAACAGTGTAGGACAGCTGTTAAGCTTGAGTCATTGATATACCGATACAACATTTAATAATTACTATTGATTCAGGAGTTACATACCGATACTGTACGTACGTAAAGCAAAATGGATACTAATTTTAAGCAAAATTACTCAAATAGATCCAGGTGATTACGTGGAATATACGTAGTCGTAGGCTCCTGATCATTTCAGATATAGCTAATACTATATACAGTATAATGATAATAATGCTTTAAGAAGTTTAATTTTTTTAAATAAGAGCAATGACATATGTTAACTAATATTTTGGAGGAAGGGGTAAGGAAAAAAAAGTCTTACCTCGGTTTAATTTTAATTAAAAATATTAAATATATTAACTGGGAGTCATTGCCCTAAGGATGTGCATAATTGTCTTATTAACATCCAATTAAAAAGTATACTAAAGAAATTTAAATATCAAGACCGGATAACAAAAATGGACAAATTAATTAAAATAATCGAGAGAAATAAACTCATCTATGTGCAACATAAGTATTTCCTATTAATAAGTTTTCTTGTAAGAATTTTCTTTTTATGTATGAAACAAGCCCCATTTACTGTAGCTTGTGTCGCCAATTTCGCGAAAAAAAAACAGGATACTTACGTCAAATTTTAAGCAATAATTTAAACAATTTTAAACAATTTAAAATGCATTGATGGCTTCATAATTTAAGGGTTTTTTACGAAAAATTTCTGTGGCGTATTCTTACAGGCGAATAAAAATTTTAAACCTTTATATATTTGCGCAGAATAAAACTTTTAATCAAATTTCATTAATTAATAATCTTATCAATTTAATCTTATCAGTTTAATAAACCCCTTCAAAATTAATTCATATGATTGATTCTTTGACATTCGATAAATCATTGAAACATTTCAAGGAGTTGCTTTAAATTCTTGTTATTGTTTATTGCAAAATGATGTATCTTTGATCTCGATCGCGAGCGATTGTGGGAAGTGATATTTGAGAATATAAATGTTATTTTGAGTATATAGATATAAGAAAGTCATAACTTATAAATATATTTTATTTTCATTGAACTTTTGTCAAGAAAATCGCTTTAAAATCGCACAATCAAACGGTTAAAAGCGATAACTATTTTTAACAGTTTTTTTTCTCGAATATATAAAACCTATTACCAAAATTAGTATAGTCTGAATTTTTTCTTCTGGAATTTTCGTAATATATTTTATACAATGTTTCTAGATTTTTTTAAGTGTGATGGAAAAAACTATAACTAAATACAGTACTATTGACTTTTAACGTTAAGCATTAATTTGCATAGTAAATAATAAGGTTGAATGGAGTAATTAATTTTTATTAATTAATAGTGTAACATGATATTTCATTATTTCTAATAAGTTTCACGCGATCTTAATATTAGTAGTAGCTATTAATGGAAGTTTGTTCGTTAACCGTTCATAATAATTAACTCCTGAGAATTTTAACGTTGATGCAACTAAATATGTTGCTCACTTTGAATTAGTAATATAACTATAATTAAAAGTTATTTATGGATCATTTGCCACTTTATTATCATACTCTTGTAGTATTAAATTTTTTTACTAATTCGAGAGAATAATATCTTGAGAAGCCGACTTCGTAGTTGAACGCGTCAATAAAAATTGGGTTTATCTATAGTTATGCATATTGATTTTAGAATAGATAACGCAAGATGCAAAAACCCTCGTCTTCAAGATTAATAGCTCCTTTTAATAATATAGAATCCTGATTTTCAATTATTTATATTACTTTATAATTTGTAATAAAGTTACTGTTACTTTCGTAATTTATATTCGGAAAAAAAGATATAAAATACTAGCTACCAACCATTCCTCAAAAACCTTCAAGATACCAAAATCTACATAAAATTTTCGCAAAAATTTACACAATTATACAAAAAAAAAACAAAAAAAAACTTTTTATTTCCTAAATCTTTAAATTTTAAACATGCTATTTAAATTTTTCATACTTTTTTTAATCTTGCCAACTATTATTCTTGCAAGATCTCGTATGTATTTATTTATTTTGTTCTGAGTTCTTTTTTAAAATGTTAATACTAATTTTCTTGTTATCACATGTCATAAGCATATAAATATCACATTCGCGCGCTTACTGTACCCACTACTACAACTGCTATCGTAACATCTACAACTGCTATCTTACCATCTACACCAGTGACAGATGATGATGATGATGAAATAGATGGTGAAGTTGAAGATGGAACATATGGTGGGGTTGAAGATGAAGAGGATGATGATGGAGTTGATGATGATGATGATGATGATGATGACGACGATGATGACGACGATGATGACGACGATGATGATGATGGAGTTGATAATAAAGAAGATGAAGGAGTTGAAGAAGATGATGATGACGGAGTTGATGATGACGATGATGGAGTTGATGATGAAGAAGATGATGGAGTTGATGATGACGATGACGATGACGATGACGATGATGGTGATGATGGAATTGATGATGAGGAAGATGATGGTGATGATGGAATTGATGATGATGATGAAGACGATGAGGATAAAGATGAAAAAGACTTCAATAAATATAACTCTACGATACAGACAGATGATGATAAAAAAGATTCCAAATTGCGCAAACGTACACAACAGATTAAAGTTGACGATGAAATTTAATAAACAATATTGTAGCAATTTAGATTATTCTTGTTTCTCGTAATTCTGTGGCATGATTTTTTTTGTTTTGTAACTAGGGCTTGCACATGTGGCGACTTCGTCGCAGGGGTTTGATGTTTTTAGTGAGTGATGAAAAATTCAAACATATTTATCTGTAAAGAAGCCATTAGCTTAGCATTATTTGTCTAGTTATAATTTTTCTTGTACTATGATTTATCATATAAGATAATGATTCATGTGACTTTGACCAATTATTATTATTATTATTATTATTTATTATTATCTTTATAATAAGAAAGGGCTGGGGAGTAAAAAAAATACAAACTTCATCACGTTATATGAAGTGTCAGCCAGGACATATAATAAATGCCGGACATCCAAAGTGTCATTCTTGATGCATAATTATTGCGACCAAGGAACAATAGTAAAATAAGAGAATTATATTAGTTATTTAATGTAATTGTTTTTATTATTAATTTAGATAGATCAAAAACGATATTTTTTGATGTCCGGCATTTATTAGATGTCGTTTTAGCCCTCTACAAAAGTTTAATCAGTATTGTTGCATTACTTGATTTGTCTGCATTGTAACAAAAAATTTTTAATCACAGAAGCTACGTATCTATGTGTTCAAATTACTCATTATTTGTTTCGTTTACTGGCAGCTTAGTTCACCGACAATTAATTTACAGACAGGATTATTTTATCGACAATTAATTCACCGACAAGTTCATTTAAAAACACAACAGTTTATTTCACCGATAGCTTATTTCACAGACAAAGTAATTCTGGATATTGTTATTAAGGTCAGGTTTGAATTAGAGTTAAAGCTAGTGTAGCTTATAAAAAAACTTGTCAGGGAAATGAGTCGTCAGTGAAATAAACTGTTGGTGAATGAACTTGTCGGTGAATTAATTGGTAAAATAATCTTGTTTTTTACGGGAGGATCCCCAAATTATCGGGTCGCAATCAGTGTTTAAAATTCGATTTTGTTTCAATGTGCGGAAAGCTTGAAAATTTTTGTAAACATAATAAAAATTCAACAAAAATTCAGCGTGACATGTTTAACACATAATAAAATCCGCAAATTCAAAGAATATTTTACTTGCGGAATTAATTTTCAATCTGCGCACCGCAGATTCCGCATATAGATTTTAAACACTGATTATAGTTCGTTTTAATAGTAAATATAGGCCGTATAACGGTTCTATACTCCAAATAGATTCAGTTAAGCTCATATGATTTATTTATTTTGAAAATAAATCCGTTATTAGATACGGAACATCCAATAACTATATAATACCGCATTTTTCATAATAGTGCACAATAATTTGGCAGGCGAAACAGATAAATTTTGTCTTTGATATTACATATCAATTTTACACACTTTTCTTGTCTTAAATTAAGATTTATAGTGTTAGCGTTAGCAATATTATGTTATATTATGTAATAATGAATAAAAAAAAATTCAATTAAACATCAAAAAATGGTTTATTTTAGAAAGAAATTCAAATTATGAATAGAATGAATAAATAAAAGATAAAATAGAAAAATAGATATATATAATGATCAGATTTTTTTAAAAAAAAGTTCGACGTTTTAATTAAAAACATGTTATTAAACCGTGAATAAGTGAAGTGTGCTATAATAAATATTACACAATACTATAGCAATACTATTTCTTTTGTTATGTAATGTAATACATTGAGGACTTTTTTGAGAATCGATTTTGTCTTTCATTGCATTAGAATAAGAATATCTTTATTACTAATGTATCGTGATATTTAATTAAATGACTTTAATACTCATCCATTTCACGTTCTAACTCGGATTTTCTCAAGTCCGACAGTTTAATTAGAGGTTCATTATCTTCTCAAAGTGACAAAGCAATGTTTTCATCATTTCTAAATAATATGAAAACTCTTGCTTCATTTGTTGCGAATATTTATACATCCAAGACATTGAAAGTATTTATATTAAAGCTTGATACTTTAAATTTCCAGAGAATTTTGTCTTTTATCTTTTGTCCCTTCACTAATTTTTTCTTCCAATTTTTTTAACTCATCTTTCTTTTCTTTTAATTCGTCTTCTAGCTCTGAAATTTTCTTTCGTTCTTGAATAATTTCTTCAATTTCATGTTTGGTTAGATATTTATTAAGTGTTATATTGGTAGTTAAAGTATGATTATTTTTTTCCAATAGGGAACGATGGCATTTAGGAACTTTTTCAATCGAAAGATTTAGTAACTTTTCACATTCTCTTAACTTAATTTCTATTAGTTCAATCGTTTTTTTACATTCTTTAATTTTTTCCATTTCTAGTTGCTCAATTTTGTTGGTAAATTTTTGAATTATTTCTTTTCGCATAGGAACTAATTTACAAAACTCTTCAGTTTTTCTAATAATTTCTTCTTTATGAGGTTTTAATTTAGGACAGGAGAATAAATTTGCTTTTATATATCCAATTTTAATAGAAAGATTTTTCAACTTTTTATGATTTTCTACTCTCCCGTAGCCATAAAAATTGAAAATATCCTCTAGTAAAGTGTTTTCTCTAGAAAGACCATCTTTTGTTGGTTTTATGCTTTCAAGTATTTTGCGTAGCTCATCTGCCATATCATCTGGATTTTTTCTCACCAAATCCATTCTCTTTTCTATGCTTTTCGCATCCGCAATTTTTCCACTAAAAAGGATCTCTAATTCGTCAATTTTTGATAAAATTTCGGATTTTTCTACATTTGGATCCTCTAATTTTTCTTTTAATGCCTCTATATCTTTTTTATATTCTGCTTGTGCAACAAGAATTTTAGTCAATTCTTTGTGTAGTTTTTCCAACGCTTCACTAGATCTTTTTCCTTCTTTTAATTTTTTTTCACATATTTCTTTCTCTTTTGACAGCTCATACTCTTTTTCTTTTATTTGTATTTGTAGTGTTTTGATTTGTTCATGTAATTTCTCGGATTCTTTGCGTATTTCATTTGCTACTGTTATTTCCTGTTCTTTTTTTTTTAATTTTATTTGTAGTGCTTTAATTTGTTCATGTAATTTTTTTTCTGATTCTTTGCCTTTTTCTTTTGCTTCTTTTATCACCTGCTCTTTTTTTTTTAGTTCATTCTGTAACGTTGTTTCATTTTCTTTGAGATCTTTCACCTTCTTCTTAAGAAATTCAGCCTGTCTATTTTGTAGAGTTGATCTTTCGCTTTTTTCATCTATATCAGATTTCTTGTCATATAATTTTGCAGAATGGTTCTTTAGTATGTTTTCTTTATTTTGAGATTCTGTTAGTTGTTTTTTAAATACTTCTAATTCGTTTTGAGAATTATTTAGTTTGTCTAAAATTTCTGATACATTTTTATTTTTCTCTACTACCTCATTTTCTTTACTTTGAATGATTTTCTGAGATTCTGTTAGCTGTTTTCTTAATTCTTCTAATTCTTTTTGAGAGTTATTTAGTTGATTTAAGGTTTCTGATGCATTTTTATTTTTCTCTTCCACCTCATCTTCTTTACTTTGAATGATTTTCTGAGATTCTGTTAGTTGTTTTTTAAATACTTCTAATTCGTTTTGAGTATTATTTAATTTGTCTAAAATTTCTGATACATTTTTATTTTTCTCTTCTATCTCATTTTCTTTACTCTGAATGATTTTCTGAGATTCTGTTAGCTGTTTTCTTAATTCTTCTAATCCCTTTTGAGAGCTATTTAGCTTATCTTGAGATTCTGTTAGTTGTTTTTCTAATCCTTTTTCCTCAAAAATTTTCTTTTGCTCTATTAACCATTTAACGTCTATGAAAGTCTTATTAGCTTGATCATAATATATTCCTATAATCAAGAAAATTTTTATGAAATAAACAAGATAAAAATATTAGAGTAAATCAATCACTTATAAATATTTAAGTGTTATTTACCTTCATATTTGAACTTTTTTTTACCAAAATTCCCTTCTATTGATGCGATAGATCCCAGTACAACACAAGGATACAGGATACCTTCAAGCTTTTTTATTGCTAAATTTCGGGATTCTTGAAATTTTAAAAATAAGTATCAAATTTTATTAAGTGCTAATATTCAAAAAATTAACGCTAATGCAATAATTACGCACATACAATACGTACTTAGACGTGATCCATTTTTAGTAAAGAATATTGTATTGTCAATAAAGTTTAGGCAACAGCCAATAGTATCGCCGGTTGAAACCGTCGGCCCATATGGTTCACTACCATCAGTACCGTCAAAAAATTTTCCATTAATACCATAATACCCATATAAAACACTATCTCTTCCCCAAGCTATAAAATACAATGATATAGTTAATAAAATTTCAGTTAAATGTTTGAAATTGACTTTATTTTTCATATATTAAACTGAATTAACCAGGTTCAGAATATGAAAAATAAAGCGGCTCTAACTTTAATTCAATTTACAATTTAGACTTGCGCTTTTGGAGCAAAATCCGACTATAATTTTTCTTTTTGAAATAAGTAAGAATAAGTAATATATGTTAAGTTTTTTTTTAGATTTAACATTATTGTACGGAAAACTTGTAGATAAGGCATGTAATGTCTTACTTTGCACCTTCATCATTTATATAAATTTCAAAATAATACAATTTGCATTGTTGAGGAATCGAGTAATTTGCTCGTATCGTACCAAACTTGTTGTCTTAAAAAATTACGTTATGCCATAGAAATTAGTGATATCTAGAAATGCCGAACTTCATAATTACAATATTGAAACGATGAAAGTATTCTCACATGTGTGACTAACTGCGAGCCCATCTGCTCTTAAATGATCATATTTATCTTCGACACTCCATCTACTTGGTAATGCCATATCGATATAATTACATGAATTTATATAATTAGAAAAGCCTAAAAAATTTATAAATTATTAAAAAATACGTACCTATCGTAGATTTGAAATAAATTTTTGTGTCAAACGTGACACTGCTGAAATTTTTGCCGATCATTTATTACTGTATTCGAAAAGTACCACTCGCACTCGATTATCTATTTGTTTGGATGCACACCAGCCCAAATAGAGCTGGATATTAAACTTTATTAGATTGCTTAAAATAGATGCGTAGTATGCATCGGTGCAATTGATGTATGAATTAATTAATGATTTGTAGCGTCAGCCGGTTTTTTCCCACCCGCATAAAGCAGGCCGCGAGTTTTTTGTGGATAGACTAGCGATGCATAGCATTGGCCGGTGGTTTCCCACCTACATAATACAGGCCGGCCGTAATTACGAAGGATTTGCAAATAAAAATGGGGTAGGGAGGGTGAGAATAAGCTTGTTGGTGAAACTAATCTTCAATGGTGCACCAGATGGTGCAATGTTGGTGCACCATTTTTTGGTGAAACTAGTGTACTGATAGTTATAGAAAAACTAATTATCAATGGAGCACCAGATGGTGCAATGTTGGTGCACCGTTTTTTGGTGAAACTAATTAGTTTCACCAACAAGCTTAGGTGCGAATCCGGCAAGATCTCCAGGGGAGGTTGCAGTTGGGCTGCCAGTCAGTCTGAGTTTATATCAGCGTGCGTTCTCATTCTGCCCTAACGAATTTAGGTTATATTAGTATCCGCGCCATAATCTTAAATCGGTAATTCATTGAATTCATACTCATCTTTTCCACTTGCATGTACCGGATGTCAATGCGTGATGCATCAGTGCTTAGATTGCCTTTTCGATCTGTTGACTTAATGTCAACTCGAAAAGAGGGATATGTTTACTAACGTAATTTTGCCTTTTTTGGAATCTGGCGTTTCCCTAAAGATAAATCAATTTCGTAATAAGCAAACCTCTCTTGTGCGCATAACAAATGTTGCTGAGGAGGAAATTACGAACATAATGGTAGCTGAAACATTGGAATCAGCCTAGTGAATAGTGAGACATGGGCATTTTTGTCTTTACGACTATCTGTTTACTAATTTGTTAACATCATATAGTCTGGAGGACAACTACGCTTATCTCACGACTCACTGGGCCGATTTTAGTGTTTCAACTACCATTATGCTCGTATTTTTATCCTCTGCAACGGTTATTATGCACATAAGAGAGGTTTTTTTTAGTACGAAATCGATTATCCTTAGGGAAACTCTAGATTCTGAAAAAGGAGAAATTTAAGTTAATATCACCGAAAATCACATGATTTTTCAAAGCGATATCTAAAATAATTCAAATAAATTAATAATATTAAACTACATTTATTAATATATTACTAATACAGTATGATATAATAAATATCTATTATTAAAAATATTTAAATAATATTAATTGTAATATAGACTAATATTAAAAAATTTAAAATATAACTACTAAAGCAACTTTATTATATAAATACTGTACTATACGTACTATACATACCGTACGCTAAAAAAATTTGGACATCATATAAATGGCACATCACTAGTAATACCGCAAGAAGCAACTAATTTTAGCGAGTACTGTAATACAACTCCTAAAAAGGAAATGGCCAAGGAGCACAAAATTTAGAACACGTTCATAAGAAAAAAAAGGAAAGAAAGTTTAAATTGTCCTTGGTGCACTAATTAAAAATGACTGGACGAAATTTACATGTAGTAAGCATAAATATATTGCTATACTGTATCTCATAACTTCAACGCCATAGCCATAACTAAACTTTTTCTATTTTTACGCACCTAATTTAACTACAAAATTCGATTTCCTTTTTTGGCTTGCCACTCACGAAAATAAATTATGCACTCCCTGATTATTATGCATAAAATATGAGCAATAATTTAATATCATTTATAGTCTGTACTCATGATATATTCCACGTAGAAAATTTAAATTTTGTGTAAAACTTTATTTTAAAGTTACAAGAAACATCTATATGTGCAGTGTTGGCAATTTTTATTGGCCAAAGTTTTTGGCCGGCCAAAAAAAAATGGTCAAAAATAGCCAATAATAGCCAATTCGGCCAAATTCATATGTTTTTTTGGCCAAATTGCCAATTTTTTGGCTGAAAAGGCCAAACAAATTTGGGTTGGCCGGTAAGGCCACGCAAAGTTAAATTTTCGTTTTGCATTACCCGCCGACCGAAATTTTCAAAAACCCAAAATTTTTTTTTTTTTTTTTAGTCCCAATTCTTTTAAAACAAGCATAAAAACGTTTATTTTAATGGTGTTAATGAATATAATTCAAAAAAAACTTATATTGGTTATCATAAATTAGTAGGCATTAAAATCAGTAAATAGATGGAA
>CAJVPY010001875.1:0-17899 GCA_910591965.1 Dentiscutata erythropus | reverse complement strand
TAGTTTTAAAGCTCATTAGCATCTTGACTAGTTTTCTTGTTGTTATCTTGACCAGTATTTCTTTGAAATAGGCTGTAAATTTTTTGAGATAATTTCTCTTCATGGCCAGTAATGAGCACTGAGCTAACTGAGCCTCTTCTTTTGTCAGTTGGTTAGCTCTTTTATTCCATTTCACTTTACTGTGTGCCTTCATCTTAATCAACTAAAGAACCAAAAACTTTGATCTATATATATCTTTAATCTTAATTACTAAACTTGCATTCTGCTTCTTACTCCACAGTCTCATATCAGTAAGTATTGTTGGATCTTCTAAGCTTGCAATTGCCACAGCACTATCCAGTTTAACTATAACTTCGCTTCTGCACCTAGTGTCAATACTACCATTAACATAGCTACTAACTCTGCCCTTGTTAATAATAGCCATTTACCAAATCTAATCTTTCTCTCTGCAAGTACTATCTTCTTCAAATTATCAACTTGTACCCAACTTGCACCCATCCTACACCTTTTCCTACTTTTGATCAAGGACCCATCAGTATAATACACACTACTATCTATATTTCTACTACAGTTATTCTCCAATTGCTATATTAACAGTGACTCTAGCTCCTGATTAAATTCCTGCTCTATAACTAAGCTCTTTTCATGTAAGTCCATCACTACTATACTATTTATCTCACACTTACTTTTTGCTTTAGCTGATGTATTATTGCCTAATCTAAAACTCTTAATCTCTCTTAGTAATACTAGTACTTTCTTTCCATCAACCATACTAATCTCAAGAATTGCTCCTAGTATCCTTCTTTTCTTAAACCATTGTTGGTATAAATCAACCTCGTCTGTTTGACTTAATTTACACTTCTTGCAACTTTGTAATCTATTTTCACTATTAGTCAATGACTCAGGTACCCAATGATTGATTAAAGCCTGCAACTTTCATTTTTTCTAACTTGACCTACTATTGAATCTGCATTTTTATTGTTAATGATTACCCACTCATGATTTTTAAATAACCTCTTCATCTTTGTTTGCATATATATCTGATTCTCTTCTGGAACCTTAAAGTCATCTACTACCTTTTTACTTTCTATATATCTAATCAACTTACTCTCAATCACACTAAACCATTTTGCTTTTCAGCCTTTCAGAGACTTTGTTCTCAATACACGCAGCTGGTTCTATGTTATTATCTTCGTACCAGTTCTATCGATCAACTAATTTACATAGAACATATTGAAACTTCTAATACTACTACAATAGGCACTATATATCTCTTCCCCAATTACTTTTGCTATTGTAGGACCTGTACTACAAATTTGCCACTTCTCTGTATTAGTATCTAATTAATTTGCTTTGACTAAAATTGATCATGCTAGGTTATTTTTCTAAACCTTTCTGAAATACTAATTTTGTGGTTTTGACCAATTTTCTTTTACTAACCCAGCCAATGTGTAACCTTCATTCAACCTTATTTGTATCATCTTCTCTACTCGATCCAATCTATTAAGTTTATTCTGCAAGCATACTAGTTGTTTGCTAAAGAGCTTCTGGCTCAAGGATCTACAATAGCCTAGTCCTTGGTATGTCACTATATAATTGTGTGCTGTTGCTGGCAACTCTATTTTGTTCTTAAATTTTCTTATTACCGGTTGGTATATGGGGTAAGTCAGTAAAAATGGAACAAATTTATCTAATAAATTGTCTCATTTTTACTGACTCACTCTATATTCTATCTATACTTGCTTCAGTTAATTTTGTTGTCTATAACATATAGGCTAATTTCGGCACTATACATATGTTATTTATATAAATTAGTTGGCTGATAGACAGACTCTTGTACCTTAATGTCCTTACAAAGTGCTCTACAATACCTTTTGTCTTTTTAACTACTACAGTCTCACATGGATCTGCGCTTATCCAAACACCAAGTAACCGCATTAATGTTCTTTTTTCCTCAGCCTGTAGCTTGTGATCATTAATCTCAATCCACCTCTCACTCTTCTTCAAATTTGTGTTCACTACTATTAGCTTGGACTTTGCACTATTTATTTGTATATCATTAAACTTGAAGAATCTCTGTGCTATTTCCATTATCTGCTCCACTTGGACTTTATTTTCTATAATCCAAGTTGTATCGTCTGCAAACGCTACTGCTGCTTGTCTTATTGTATTAGTCTTTGTGCTATTCATCTGCAAATCTACTATTTGCCTTGAGCTTACTTTATACCCAAGCTTTTCATTGTCTTGAATCTTTCTTAACAATGGATCATAGAATATCTGCCATACTAAAGATGAAATTGTCTCACCTTGCTCAATACCATCACCTGCTTCAAACTCATTTGTTAGGCTGAACTCAGTAATTATCTTAACTCTTCTCCCCTTAAACAGCTCGATAATAAACCTAACAATTTTATATAGTAGCTTAACTCTATATAATACAGTATGAAGTGTTTTTAATAACACCGAATTGTATGCCTTCTTCATATCTTGAAGCATTAATCACAATTCCTTCTTACTTTTATGAGCATCCTCAACTATCATGTCAACTAAGTTAATTGTCTCTTCTGTTGAACAACCTGGCAGTCCTGCATAATTGAGGCACCTAATATTTTATTCTCAACAAAAACCTTAGCTATTCTCTTTGTTAATATATAAGTGATGCACTTTCTAAATATCTCTAACAAGGCAATTGGCCTAATATTATGCAATTGAAACCCCCAATTTTCATCTTTCAGAATTGGATAAATCTGTACTAGCTTCCATTTATCTGGAATTCTACTCTCTGCTAAGTACAAACTTGCAAATTTACTAAAAATCTTTTGGTCCCAATACTGGTATTCTTAATTAAGATGTATCTGATACCAGTAGCTCCAGGTGTGGCCTTATTTTTGTTTTTTCTATTGCTACTAACCACTCATCAAGTATGATTTCACTTTCAAGCTTAGCATACTACTCCTCTTTTACGTTTGCAAGCGGCGTGTAGAATTCTTCAAGTACTTTCCTGTTCTCCTCCACCTCTCTTTCTTTAAACTACTTCTAAAAGTATGCTAACATCTTCAAAAATACTTCATCTACTTCTCATTTTCTTTCTCTAATACTTGATTTATTCTGATCTTTCTGAATAGCTTGTCCAAAATACTTGCTAACATTATTCCTACTTCACTGTCGATTCTTTCATATCTACGTGTTATAGCTGCCTCAATTTTCTTACATGTAGCCTTATATATTTCTATCTTTTCTTGTACCTGCATTGCCTTTCAATACATTTTTGTATGACCAATCCACTCCAGTAATGCTTCTTTTTCATTCACATCTCTATCTAACATGGGTACATCTGCTTAATATACACTATTAATATAGTCGATCGCACTATTCACCTCTGCATTATCAATTAATTGTTTCTTATATGTTGTAGCTTTTTTAACTTGCTGAATTAGTTTACTTAATTTAACTGTAATCTTGTGCAAATTAGTTGGCTTACTCTTCTTGTTCTATTTTTCGAACTATGAGGTACTTTTTTTTTGAATATTTTTATTTGCTGCCCTTCTAATTGCATCTGCCAAAATATCTCAAATTAGATTAAGTTTATCAGATGTAGTCATTACCCAACATCTTGTAAGCGCTCTATTATTAGCTATAAACTTTTCGAGATCTTCTTGATACTGTTTCCAATCATCATTTGTTGCTTCATTATACAAATAGATATTTCTTTCTTCCTTTTGGTTGCTGCACTACGAGCATGAACTAAATGCCTCATTGTAATACTAGCTGTTATTATCGCATGATCACTTGCTGTTATTACATCTGCCTCTTCAATATTGGCTACTAATAATTCGTATTTCAGATCTTTAGATAACCATATTTGATCAATTCTTGTCGCAACATCTTGGCCGAACCATGAATACTTTATAAGATCTGGATTGGTTATTCTAAAAGTATCAACAAAGCCTTGATTCTTAAACCATTTATGCAACAGGAGGAACTTAAATATTGAACTGCTACTATTACTGCACTTGTCTAATTCTCGGTCTACGATATGATTAAAATCACCTATTATTATAAATTGCATATTACTCGTTCTTTGAATAAAGCTTGTTATAATTTTTTGCTGGACTCTATTAATTAATACCTTATTGCTTAGTGGCAAATATACTACTATAACTACCACTATTGTTTGTTTAAAATAAAACTGTACTTCAATTATATATTCTTCAAATCTAAGAACCTGCTTTAGGTGCCTTTCCCAACAAGGGCCAACTAGCAAACCTACACCTGAACTCTTTTTTTTTGTTACCTTATATTGAGACCAGAAACCCTTTATATTAATTTCTTCTAAACTAAACCTTAAGTTCTTCTTACATGAATTTGTCTCAACTAATTCTAATAAGTCTACTTCTTTCTCAATTGCCTACTCAGTAATTGCCTCTAACTTGACTTTGTTACCTCTTATTTTATTGATATTGTGACATGCTATATTGGCCCGACACTCTTTTTTATTTACATTTACCCCATCTCTATTGTTTATACTATTGCTGAGGATACTACCTTGCTAGACATACAAACTATCTTGTAGTTTCTCAGTTTCCATAGAAGTGCCCATGGCACCTTAGGAGTGGTTGGGGCTGGCAAAATGTCTTTTCTCAATTCTGTCAAGCCTACCAAGTATTTCATCAAAAATACTTTTAAACTTTTAATCAAGATCACTCTTTTTATTTTCTGTTTTAGCTCGTTTTCCTCTGGAATTTGCTGATGATCCTTCTACCTTGGGGGCACAATTTTTTTTGTTATCTTTTGTAGCACATTTATGTGAACTCTTCACTGTTTGCTGTCTCTTCTATTCTTTATTTTTGCTTGTCATTAGCTCTAAACCTCGGGAGTTGTCTACATCTTCACTCATTACTTCTATGATTTTCACTCTTTTACTTCTATTCCATGCATTAATCCACTCTAGCTGAATATCAAGATAGTATACCTCTCTTGTTAGCGCTTTTTTCAACTCCTCACATGACCCAAAATATACTATTGCTGTGCATCTTTGATTCTGATTTCTGTTGTAAAAAATGTAAACTGCTTTCACATTTGCTATCTTCAATTGATACAGTAGTAACATTTCAATTGCTGATTTAGAAAGGTTTTTAACAACTGCCTTTATATGATGCTTTTTCTTCGAGTATTGCTCTCTCAAAACTCCCTAGTATAACCCTACATGTTTTTCCTTCCTCAAAGTGAATTGTTTATACATGCTTAAAATCTTTTATTCTCTTTTTACTCCAAAACTTAATTGAGAATTCAAGTGCTTTGCTCTTGCCGAAAGGTCTCTACTGTACGAATTTTGTTTTACCATAAAAGTGAAGGCATCTGCACACCTGTGCTGAATACATTTTCAGTGGTATGTCCTATATTGTATGGGTCTTAATTTGTGCATTACTCCTATTATTTCTGGTTGACTAGCTATTCGCTATGATATCAACTTTCTTACTTTCTTTTACTTCAGCAAGTACTGCTATTATATTTGAAGACTTTATTACTTTTGCATATTGACTAACGTTAACTTCAATATCTGCTTCTTCAATTACACATTTTTCTATTAGTTCAGAACTTTGTTTGTCAACTAACATTATTCTATGATTCTCCAAACTCTCTACTGTTCTCACATAGTGTAATTTGGTCTTTTTTCCTTTACTTATATCGAGATTATCATCTTGCCACTTATTCTTCTCTGGTACTACTGCACCTACTTTCTTAAACATGCTCACTTGCTTACTATCCTCTTCTAGTCTAGATACATACTTCTTATTGGCTTGGATCTCTCTAATCTCATAATCAATACAACTGACCTTATAGACTAACAAGCTTTCAATATTCTACTCTTTCGTAGCAGATGCTCTACTCTCATCATGATTGGTTGCTTCGCTATTTCTTACTCACAGAAACTCACAATAATCATATAGCTCAATTATATTTTGGAATATACACACCATTTTTGGTTTTGTATTAGTATGTGTTGCAATTTTTTTATCTTTCCGCAACATGTTTAGTTTATGACTTTCTATTACCAGCTCCTGTTCATTTACTGATCTTTTAAACAAATTTCAGTATTCTTCAAGCCTTCTGAAGTTAATCAACATTTCCGACGTACTCTGATCATTTGTATTACTGGCTCCTGCATAATGGTCTAAACTTCTATTATTAGTTTGTTTGTTTACATGTCTGCTTCTTTGTTTATTTGTTTATATCAGATATACTAATTCATAGCTTAACACGTTTTGTTTACATATCACAAGCAGTGATCTATGTTTGAGGTCTAGTTAATTTTTCTGTTTTTTTTCAAAATTTCTCTATTGAAAAAAACCTTTTATTGAAGCAACTACCCTAACAATCTTCTATTGGAGTCTATTGTTCTAGAATAATATCTTCTTTTCACACCAACTTATACTCTTTTCTAATCTCTCACTATAAGTTCACTTAATACTTTCGACTTTTTCTACGTTTTGGTTCTGCTCTGGTTTTGGTCACAGTAATCATTGGAGAAAGTTGATTGAGTAATCCAATTATTGTTTATTTTATATTATTTATATATATATATATATATATATATATTTTTTTTAAGGTGACTTCTTTGGTTGGTGAATTTATTATAGTTAATTGGGGTTAGTAATATTTACAACAATTTAACTATATATATTACAACAAGCCTTAGAACTTACTAACTATTCCTAGCTAATCTATCCTCGAGGTAAATCTGACATTGCATTACATGTCCCATACATGATAGCATGCTTGTTTGGTAACTACTTCCCAATTAGTACCTATTGTCTGCCGTCATTGTGTTCGTATCTCAAGCCACCTTTTGGGGTGCTGCTATAACACAATCCATATCTCAAGCACAACCTTCCTAATTAGTCCTTCATTACGTACTCCTGCCCTTGTAAGGTTCACAACAACCCCAGTACTCCACATTCTAGTCGTTTTCTTATCAAATTCTTTATTGGTCTCTCCCTTACTTCTAGCCGGCAACCCGGCAGTTTGGTCTGCCCAGGCTTTAGGTGCCTGAAAGACGCTCTTCCCCTTGGTCCGTACTTTTGAAGCATACAGCCTTTTCTTCTGGTGTGTCTAAACCAGCGGTTTGGCTAGTATGTCTCCCACTTAAGGACTTGATCGCTTGGTTCTCTAATCTCAGACCCTGATTCAAATTCAACCTTCATGTAGTACTATCAAAGATCACTGCTACCTCCAAACTCGGGACTTCCCAAATGGGCTTTAATTTCTGGTTCTGTGACTCGTGTCAAGCAAAGCCCACAGATTACAGCCTTCCGAAATTACCTCAACGGTGTTACCAAACACTGTCTCGACAGATCCACCATGGGCCAACCTTAGTGAAAATCGTCGCAGACTTTTTTCTATATCACAAAAGCATCGTCCCTGGGATTTAAACATGGGACCTAGCTATTACGTTTGGTGAGGGTGACAACTAGACCACTTCACTAAGTCGCCATATCTCATTTATATTTTTTTATTAATTATCATTATTTTATATTCTATTTTTTTTATTAAATTATCATTTCTCTTTTTATAATAAATTATTGCTTCTTTTTTTTTATTAAATTACTTTTTTTTTAATTATTGTTTATTTTTTTTTTATATTAATTATTACTTTTTCTATAAAATTATTGTCTTCATTTGTTGTTTTTTTTTATTATAGCTGTTTTCATAAAATCTAGAATATCTGACAAAAAATTAACTGCCGAATATTTGCCAATTCGATAAGTTTGTAATTTTAATAGTAATAATTGCTAAATCAAAACTTATCAAATCGGCAAATATACAGTTGGTCAATTTTTTGTTAGTTATTCCAGAATTTATGAAAACAGCTATAAAATATTATTTCTTTTTTTTTTTTATTATAGCTATTTTGAAAAATCTGGCAAAAATTAGCTGACTGAATATCTGCTAGTTCGATAAGTTTTGTGTAGTGAAAAACTTCTGATTCAGATGTGATTATAACAATAAAATGATTCAGAATTAATGATTATGTTTCTGATTTCGAATTAAATTAGTAATGTATTTATTTCCAAAAAAAAAAGGATACAATCCAAACTAGTAGGATTATATCCACCAAGAATTTTATAAGTATTATACATTTTATCTCCAAATAATATTTTCTGTTTCCAAAATTCAAAACAAAAATAGGCTCTTCTTAATTTGAAATAAGTTAATTATATATAAATCACTCTAATAAATCAAAACTTATCAAGTTGGCAAATATTCAGTTAGTCAATTTTGCCAAATTTTCTAAAATTTATAAAAACAGCTATAAGTTATAGCTATTATCATAACTTCTAAAGCAACTAATAAAAATTTGCCAAATAATTTTAGCAAATCTGGTTAAGTTATATATTTTGAGAATAATAAGACTAACATATATTATAGCTATTTTTCTAATATATATACAGTATTAGCTTATCTAGTTACTAACTTGAGTACTTATATGCAACCTGCTATATGAGATTTTGCCTTCTTATCAACTATCCTGCAACAGGCTGGTTTCAAACTTACTAAATAGTTTTCAAACCCGAACCTATTTTTATCATATATATCCCACTTATATACTACTATACAATGTCTATTGACTAACTTTCACTCTTATCACTTATC
Source organism: Dentiscutata erythropus (assembly GCA_910591965.1). Classification (NCBI taxonomy): domain Eukaryota; kingdom Fungi; phylum Glomeromycota; class Glomeromycetes; order Diversisporales; family Gigasporaceae; genus Dentiscutata; species Dentiscutata erythropus. The sequence continues at coordinate 9,244 of CAJVPY010001875.1, read as the reverse complement.
ACATTACTTCTAATTTAGACCTTGTATTACTTCCAAATTAGTGTTTTTTGAATGGGCGCTCTTCGTATTTCCAGTTTGGTGTCTCTGAGGAGCTACTTTTAAGGGTCTAGCCATATATTAATAGTTGCCTGTGCCAAATTAGGATGTTATTTTATATCAATTCAGGTATTCGCATTGTATACTACCAAATTAAACTACCAATCCTTTTATAGTACTTTCTATCAGTATAGTGTTACAGAAGTCTAGATCCTTAGGACAGGAGTTATATATCTCATTTAATCACTGTTACAAGCCAGTGACCCGGGATCCGCACTTCTGCTATATTTCATTATTGACTTCTATATAGGTTGTGTAATATATTACTTTTTGGCCATCTTTATTTTCGAATTACTAGATTGCTTGTTTCTATACTTTTTGGTGTTTCTTTTAGCCAGTTTTTCTTGTTTCTTTGCACCAGAGGTGTTCTATATTTGGTAAAGCTATCCTCTTACTATAGCTCCTTACTATGTTCACCACTTCTCGCTACTTTTGGATATACCGTATATAGCTATTCACCCAATCAAGATTCCAATGCCACCTTAGGGTTGTTGGTGCTACCTTGCCAATTGTAGATTTACATGCACAGCCTTCTGCAATAAACCTTCTGTAACCTATATCACACACAGTGCCCAAACTTCTCCATGATTTGGGGCATCTTTTAAGAATTCTTTATAGGCCAAATATATACATCATATAGTCTTACCACTACAGAGTTTTACATTTGAAAGCTTCCGAAGATTACAGAGATAATTAATTAAATTAATTACCACCAGCTATAATCGAACCATTGACCTTGTTTGTGGAGAGTAAAGAATAATTTTTAAAATTAAAATATAATTAATAATAATAATAATAATAAATTTTTTAAAATTTTATTAAATAGAGAAATGAGGGTGTGGAAATATAGCAAAGTAGTAGAGTTGTCATCTCCCAAGTAGCAAGATCTAGAGTTCAAATCCTCTGTGTATATTCCTTCTGGATATATCAACTTAATCTGCAGTGGTATTGTTTATTGTAACTGAAAGAAGTAGTGTTCAAAGATAAGCTAGCTTATCATGGCTTGCTGCGGCTTAATACAGCTTATTACATAATAAATTCGAATTTATCACCTAGCTATGTGATAATTTCGAAGTTATCATATAATAGATTCGAATATATCACATGGCTTAGTGATAAATTCGAATTTATCATGTAATAAGCCACATTAAGCTGCAGCAAGCCGTGATAAGCCGGCTTATCTTTAAACACTAGAGAAAGCAGACCAGGAATATTGTTCCTGGAAGTACTACTTGTATAACAAGATCTATAGTAAAACATTCATTTGTGGAAAGACCCAAATGAAGGAATACAAGCCAGTGCATATTAGCGCAAACACAAGATAAGCCTCTATAGGAGATCTTGATATAGAAGTAGTACAATTATCAAGACCTTCAGACTAACCAGATTAGAAAGAACTACTTGCAAATCCCAAGTATGGTGTTCAATTTAAAAAAAGATGAAGAATAAAGGGTTGTGGCCCCTTGAAAAATAGTTCAAAGTAAGAGTTGAAGAAATACAAACTGGTTTAGTCAGTATAAACACAAGATAAATCCATATAAGAGTTACTATGTTACGGTTTGTCTAGAGGTCAACATTTTGCTATAAAGAACTCCTCTAAAGAGACATTTGGCATCAAGCCAAGAGCATTATTATACAAGTTAACTGGCAAGAGGTACTCTTGTATAAAAAATCTTGGTGGAGTATAAACAAAGAGCTTACTTTCATCAACAAAGTTTCTAGATCATTATTTCAAAGAAGAACACAGGGGAAACAACAAAAATTTTTTTTTTCTAAAGCCGCACTCTTTCTTTTGATTTTGGCGGCTCTTCTTTTTCTTTTCCTCGCCCTCTTGTTAGTTTTCCAAAATTTTTTACAAAAAGTGAGGATTTGGCTTACTTTCTCCAAAAGATCAGCATTGTTTATTTTCCAAATTCGGATGAACTTAGTAGAATGCAACTACATGATGTGTTTGTTTATAAATACAGTGCTACTCCGAGAAAGTCGAATCAGGACCTCTGGTTAAAGAGATATCCAAAAGCAGTTATAAATCAGAAGAACTTTGTATATTAAGGTAAAGCTTTACATTAGAAACATACAATCGTTGTATTTGTTATATAATTTTTTAGCCTTGCACAGGTTATAATAGTGCATTCTTATTATGTAGAGAGGTAAAATTTCTCTTTATACTTTATCCTAGTTCTATAAATTTTTTTTTATTTTTTTTTGTTTTTTGTTTTTTTGGGTTTTTTTTATTTTTTATTTCGCTCTTTTTCCTTTTCCTTCTTTTGCTTATTTTTCCTTTTTAGTTATAGTTCATTTTCATTTTTTATAAAATTTTTTTTTTGAATAATTCCAGTTATCTATGATCTAGTAGGATGGAGTTGCTCTTAGACCTGAGTTAGATTTTGTATTGCGATATGGAACTGAGTAAAGTTGGACTTCTTATCTGAAATTTATGGATTTATATTATTATAAATATTAATAAATAAGATTAGTTACGGCAAGACCCATTGACATTTAAAAAAATATATATATATATATGTACTTCACCAAAAACAATTTATAATACAAATACAAACATTAGTCTTCTATATGTTTAAAATTAAAGGATAAGATGTTAAAAATCTGGGTAACCAGGTTGAGGTGGTTTTCAAAGTATTAGCCACCCCTAATACATGGAAGAGCCAATAAATGACAATCAAATTCAACGTACAAAGCAGATTTTGATTTTTTGTATAGCTATGAAAACTGGACATACGGCAAGCAATTTTGTAGAAGACTCTTTACCCTTCTCAATTACCAATTCATCTAACCCTATTAAGGAGACTTGCTTTAACAAATTTCTTACTAAATATAATCTTTCTTTGTTTTTTTTTTACAAACACTTAAATTATTCCTTCATTATTTTTTAAAACATTTATTTTTTAAACTTTACAAAATATTAGTTAATATTATTATACTTGAAATATATATATATCTTGATATGTATAAACAAACTCTTTCTAGTTACTATATACTTTCTTCTAATTAATATTCTATTTACTTCTCTTCACCTATCAAATTAATATTACTCATTTGAAAACAATTTATCTATAGTTATAACACACTCTTTTGCTTTAATTAATAACTTTAACTTTATACTATACTTTATTAAATTTTAATTGCAAACTAACTTAATTGATAATCTATTTGTTACCTGGAGAGAATCTGTAAAATTTTATAAGTAAAGTTTACTATTAATATAAATGTAGCAAGTCAGGACCCCAAAATATCTATAAATAGCTAAGATTTTTTAAAAATTTTAACAAATTACTAAAAATAATAAAGATCTGCATAAAAATAGTTAAAAATATACACTTTTTTTGAAAAATTTATATAAACAATAAACAAACTGAGATCTTATTTTTCTTTATATATTTTGAGATCCTGGTGAGCCTACATTTAAAACTTTTTTACTAAAACAATTAATCTTGTCAATTAATTAAAAGTTGTAGAGCTCATCAAGATGTATTTAATAGTAGTAAGAGCATCAAAATTAGACTAGTGGTTCTTGAGATATCTTTAAAAAACATCTTACATATATATATAATTCCTTTAAAAGAATTTTACATATGCACAAGACATTTTTTAAAGATATCTCAAAAGCTACTAGGCTGATTTTGATGCTCTTATTACCATTAAATGCGTCTTGATAAGCTCTACAACTTTCAATTAATTGACAAGATTGATTGTCTTAGTAAAAAAAAAAGTTTTAAATGTAGGCTCACCACATTTCTGTTAATAGTAAACTTTACTTATAAAATTTTGCAGATCACCTCTAGTGACAAATAGATTATCAATTAATACAAACAAAACAAACATATATTAACTTCTTTTTTATTCTACCTTATAACTACTCTTATTTATACCTTTATAACTACTATTTTTAAAACTAATGACATAACCCTTCTTAAAATAATATTTTCATAATAATTTTATCTTCTGTACCAACTTCATTTTCTGCTTATACAAATGATTATACTCTGCATTCTTTTTCAAATTTATTGTTGCTTGATTTAATTCCTTTTCTCTTAATTGAATTTCTAATTTTTAAGTTTTTCTTTTAAATTTCTATTTTTATTTTGTAAACTAGATATTAAATATTCTTATTAGTATCTTTTTATTTTTATTTTTTCTACTTTCTTATTTTTACTACTATTTATAAATTTTAAATTTATTTTATTATTACTATAACTCTACTTACCACTTTTCTTCAAAAAAACCACTATTAGTAACTTCATATGAACTATTATCAACTAGTTCCTCTACAATATTATCTTTAACTTCAACTATCTCTTGATAAACTAAAAGTTCTTACTTAATATACTTTTTTATCTTAGCACTACTCATAGCCTCAGTTACTTTTTGTTAAGATGAAAGTTTTCAGTTATAAATGCTTTTGATAACTTTTTAAATAACTATGTTTCTTCTTTTCTTTTATCTTAATACCAATCTTATTCATCTCAAACAACACTTAATTTTTATAAGTTTATTTGTAGTACAAACTTTAATCTATATTTAACATAATAATTATCAAATTACAAAAACAGATTAACTAAATTTATTGGACAATTAATAACAAACAGATCTTCAAAAAATGCACTATTTTAAAATTTTACTAAATATCTCTTGTAGTATAGTAGATTGGGCATATAATCTGCTAGGGTTGTATGTTCAATTCCACTAATTGAATATCAGACCTAGTGCACTATGATGATAGAAGCTGACTACAAATCCTAAATGTTTATTTTTATTTTTATTTATCAATTACAATATAAATATTTTTCTATTTTTATATTTTTCAATTCTTTTTATCTGTATTTCTCTTTATTTTTCATTTATCTTTCCTTTTAAATTATATATTATTCTTTTTTCTTTTCTTTTTCTGTTTTTACCAAACTTATATTCACTTACTCTATTTAAAAATATGTTCTTTTATTATTTAAACAAACTTTATTTCTTTTTTATATTATTTTACTATTTATATAATGTAAATATAAAACAATCTATTTAATAAAGCCAGTTGGGTATATGTTGAAGATCTAAAGATATAACGTTAAAGATTTGGATAACCAGGTCTAGGTAGTCTTCAAAGTATTAGCCACCTCTGATTTCTTGACCAACTTACTACTTCTGATAATTCTTGTTTTCTTGACTAAAAGTATATCTCTCCAAAACTTAATAAAATATCTAGAAGAAAAATTCTACAATGGTTTAAATTCTTAGAAAGCGCTATTATCAACTATTCTCTTAACTAATTTATTTCTTTTCAGCTACAATTACTATCAACTAATTACTATAGTTACAATACTAGCCACTTCCAAAAGCACTCCAAACTCTAGCTCATTACAATATCTAATAACCAAATTATTATAAATAAAGTCTGCTATTAATCTATGAATTCAGGTTATACTTTAATTACTTACTAGCAGTGTGATCTTACAACTGCCTTTTTATTATTGTATCCTATTTCTAATATAATTACTAAACCATGTCCTAGCTATTCTCTTAATTCCAATATTATTAATAACAAATACACTATTCTTATCTCAACTAGCCATGCTATTAAATTTCTTGGCAGACTCTGTTCTGACAAGCTAGTTAATTTCAATACAAACCCTTTTGACCTTATATATTCAATTCAACTTCAAAATATTTTTTCAATTTCTACATCTCTAAACCTCCTTATACAAACCTAACAAATTCCTTCTATATTTTTAACTAACTTTGCAATTAACACTTTTCAACAGCTTGCAAATCTCAACCACTATTCTACTAATTTTATATTTTATATGAATAGATCTGTCATTAACTCTGAAAATCTCCAATGCTCTATAGAAATTGGATAGCTACAAGTGAATAACAACAATATCCTTCATATATTTTATGTACAAATCTCTTTATAGCTATACTTCTTTAAAGCTAAATTGTTTGCAATCCTGTCTGCAATATATATTGCTTCTAAATACTGCAATATTTGAATTTTCACAGACTCTTAATCAGTTATATCTAAATACAACAGCCTAACCTAGCAACCTGTCAGCTTTAATTCTTCCAACATACTATACTGGCCTATATGAAATACACTTCTTAACTTTACTAAATCTTATAATTTAAATATTACCTTTTACAAAGTAAAAGCACACCAGAATAATATACTTAATAATAGAGGTGTAGTAACTTAGTGTAGTGGTTAGTGCTTGGCAAAATCAAACTTTTTTTTGTCACTCAAATACATATACCGATCTGGCTTTTAAATCAATACAGCAATATAGTAATGCAATAATACAATAATACTGTATTTGCTATATTGATTTAAAAGTTAGCCTATCACATGTATTTGAGTGTCAAAAAAAAAGTTTAATTTTGCTGAGTACTAGTAGTGGTTTAGTTATCACCCTCTCCAAGTGGCAGATCTAGAGTTCAAATTCCACTAGTAACAATATTTGAAAAATAGGCTTGTGTATGATTAATAGCTATGCTTATCGGTTAGATCTAGATAAATCTGTAACCTTGATCACATCATCTAGTTATAGGAGCAATGGCACAATAAATACGAGGAACTAGTATAACCAAAAACTCATTTGGGAAGTCCCGAGTTAGGAGTAATAGTGATCTTCAATAGTATTACAGAAGGGCTGAATTCGAACTAGGGTCTGAGATCGGAGAACTGAACGACTAGGTTCTAATAGTAGAGGACATACTAGCTAAACCGCTGGGTTCTGTCATACTGAAAAAAAAGGACATATGCTTTAAAAGTATGTATCAAGAGAAAGATGTCCTTCAGGCATCTAAAGTCTAGACAGACCAATCCTTCTGAATTGCCGGCTGGAAGTAAGAGAGAGATCGATAAAGAATCTGGGTAAGAAGATGGTCTAAATACGGATGCTAGTATTGTTAGAAATTTAAATAAAGACAGAAGTAGGTAATCACAGGGGTTTAATGGTTAGCCCTGACCCCAAGTATATGGGTAAAGCTGTAGTGTAGATTGCCAAAGTTTAAATAAATATATGTATAAGACATGTAATATTTAGCAAATGGGAATACCCCACCATCCAGTGATTCAGAGATACCTGGTATCAGGGTAAGCAAACTTCACAGGATGTGTTGACCAATGGTAAGGTAGATAGGAGTTAATACAACTATATTGGGCTAAAAGGTTTGATATATCTTGCTTAGGGGTTTATAGTAGTATTCGGGAGCTGTAATACCGCAGGAGTAGGGACCTGGGACATCTGCAGTGGTTGATGACTAATTAGGAAGGTTGTAACTTAAGATACAGACTGGGTTATAGCAGTACCCAAAAGGTGGCTTGAGATACAAACTTAGTGATAGCAGTATAACAGGTACTAGTTAGAAAGAGATTACTAATAATATACTGAATATTCATTATAAAATAATATATAGTAATATGTATCTATATAATGAATAATAAAGAGGCAATGTCATTAATATATATATATATATATATATACTTAATAATAAGGCTAATGAGCTAGCTCATAATCATCTTTATTATTATTTTTTTTTAATATTTAAGGTGAAACCTTGCTCTTATCTTTATTAAACTTAATGAAAACTTTTTACATGATTGAAAAAGGTTTTGTATTTTAAGTCTAGTACTAAAAATAAGAACTCAGACATATAACTAAAAAAACCTAGAAACTAAGTATACCTAGTAATTTATCTGCGGCAAAAACCTACCAGAGTGGTCAAAGCTCATCTAGATTTGAGCTAGATTGAAAATATGTAAAGGGTGTATATAATAATTAATCCAGTTAGAGTACCAGGATGATACTTTTAAAGAAGATATTTGAAGAATAGTAGAAGTATCAGATATAAGAAGTGTGTTGTGTAAGGATTTAGATGTAGATGATGACTGAGGTTGTATGAGTTGAGATTGAGGTCTTGAACTACAATAAGGAATCCAGATATTTGAGTAAAGTTGTTTGTTGATATGGAGGAGGAGTTGTATAGAAATTGAGGTAGCAAATTGGTTAGAAGTAGTAAATTTATATATTGTATATATAATATCATAAGAGATGAAACCAGAAAGTGTAGAGAAAATAGAGGTTTTGTCAAGAGAGTCATGTAATAAAAAGCTATCAAGATTGATAATTAGGCTGTGTAGCTGATTAGCTTCAGATAAAGAGATTTGAAGTTTGTATACAGATAAAATTTGTTGTAAAAAATCTTGAATAAGTATATATAGAGAATTGGGAGAAGAGTATATAGCCTAGCAGCCTGGTTTTCTACTTGTTGCTGCAACCATCTATAAATATAATATTATAATTAATAGATAATTAATTATTTAATTATCATTAAGTATTTTTTCTTTATATATATACTTATAGAATATTATTATTTTGTTATTATTATTATAATATACTCTTCCCAATAATCACTTGAACCAAATTTTCTGACAAAAAGAAAAGCCTATTTTCGATACTGGAGAGTAGTAACCTGTAGTGAAGTGAATCAACAGGGCGGTTTTTATAAAGGTTAACATTTCTCTATTTTGAAGAACTCCTTTATATATTCGACATACAAGCCAAAAGTGTCTGTATACAAGATAACTGGCAGAAGATAGTACCCTTGTATATGAAATTTTGGTGGTTAGGTGGAGGTGATAAAAGTCCAAGCCTTTCATCGATGAAGCTATCAGTTGCGAAACAACTGGAGAACAGTAAAGAATGAGCTTCTTTTAAGCTACACTTCTTTTTTCTGGCCAAGTAGTATCTACTATTTTTTTTTTCGCTTCTTTGCCTTTCTTCTAAAATTTTTCAATAAAAAGTGGGGATTTGGCTTACCCCCTCCAAAAGATCGGCATTGTTTACTTCCCAAATTTGGATGGACTAGTAAATTGCAACTATGTGTTTGTTTATAGACGAATATGATGCTACTGCATGGAACTCGATCCGAGAACTCTAATTACGGCAGGAGGGTGCTTTGATATAGGTCCTCGGACAATGGAGCCATCTGAATTCGGTGGGAAGGTCAGAAAGTAAATTTTAATATTAAGGTAGAGCTTTATCTTTACAAGAGAGATATACAAATGTTGCATTTGTTATATAATTTTTATCAACCTTGTACGGATTATAATAGTACCTTTAGAATCTTAGTTTTC
>CAJVPY010001874.1:0-17906 GCA_910591965.1 Dentiscutata erythropus | reverse complement strand
AGTATATGTGGATTTTAGTAGGTATTATAGATTTAAATAGAGACCCCAAATTTCAGCATCAGCTGCGACAATAAATAATTCTTTAGAAAGATTATTTGCGGCTTGTTCTTGTTGTAGATTCGATTGGAGAACTAATTAAGTAGAATTTTGTTGTTTGTAAATTATTTATTTTATTTTATTTTATTTAAGGTCTGCTCTGAGCTTTATTAAATACAACTCATTAAACATACAGTACAGTATATTATATAACGTGTATAGATATTTGCAAACATCATGACTGAAACAGTAATTTATATTAAGATTTATCTTTTGGTTAGATTATACAATTGTTTCTTATGCATTAATTAAATCATTTTTATATTCATTTTAATAGTGATATACAGTATATTAATGAAAAAACATATTTAAAGTTGATATAATATAATTTTAACATATAGAAATTCATTTCATAGCCTAGATTGATACTGTATTAACAGGGTTAATATTAATGAAAGACAACTACTGTACAATATAATATATTTTGTTTTAAATTTAATTTTTAATAATAAAAATTTTATAAATAAAAATTAGTTTTGATACTACAGTATATACTATATATATATATAGTATATATATATATATATATATAATCTTGATATAGATTACAGGATTGATTATATATCAAAGTATATATATACTATATATAGTTGCGTTTTAGTAGAAGTTATTATAAATTATAAATCAAATTATATATATACATATATTATAAAAATTATATCGGACTTTTAAAAAGTTTTATTAGCATTTACTGTATATCGATATCGTCCACAAGTACGTACCAAAACTTCTATTTATTGCATAGCACACTATTTTTTTAAAAAATTATCATGCTCATGCTTGTACGACGATCAATTACTATATAAATTGCAAGAAACTATGATTTACAACGAAATATTTGAAATTAGACATGAGCTTGAATCCTATCCAAGAAATGGGCGAATCACCCCATTCAACTCCGGCATACAATTCTTTAAGCACTTCTTCTACGTCCTCAACATCATCACTTTCACACCATCATCAAGCGCCTATTAGTACAAGTTTGCCCTCATTTTCTTCTTCAGTTTCCACATATATTGGACCGCTTATTCAGGCAGGTGGAACCGTTACTACAACCACACCGATGTCAACAGATACAAATGGAACATGGTCTTCTCAGGCTTCACAGCAGCAACGTCAGATACCTCAAGCTTCACAACTTTTCTCAACTTATCGTTCTCAGCCTTCCCTTTCGAATCGTTCTGTTCTTGCTTCTTCAAGCTCTTCAGCAGCTTCTTCCATTTTGAATGTTACCTCTTCTCCTTCATCGTTGGTACCATTAATACCATCTATGGAGCGTTCCAATTCAGCTTCAACGATGTATACAGTTTCTTCGGCGGGGGGACACTTTCATGAAAAGTCGAATTCAACAGGATCAATTAGTGTTAACTTAAAAGATAGTGCAAATACGAATCAATTGTCATATATTCCAACATCTTCGCATCGAAGCCCAGTTAATGATAATATACCATCGATTGCAAAAGAAATAGAAAGATTAGAACAAGCAGGACAGGATGATAAATGGGCATCATTAGGAAAAAAAGTTTTACCTTTATTCAATGGTTTAGGATTAAAAGCATATATTGAAGACTTGAATGAATTGGTAAGGTAAAATCGGCAGTTCTTTTTTTCCTTATATTATATAATTTTTTGATATGAATTTTATTTTACTGAGTTATATATTTATATAAACAGATGCTGTATGAAAGATCGTTCTCCACAATTGTTGCGAGATGACATAAACAATCTCTTGTTAACGGGAATGTCCACTCTTAATGGCAAATTGAGAGGTGTTCCCGATGAAAAACTTGTCTCTCGCTTGGTTGAAATATGGTCATTTTATTTTGGAACTGTGTTACCTTATTTTGAAGGTGTTTTCCTTCCATTACAAACGCAAGCGACGGCACAACATCAGCGTGATATGAATGTTAGACGACTTGTATTAATGAGTTTTAGAGATCATGTGATATTGCCAATTGGCGATAGGGTGGAAGGTATGAAATAACAATAAAAGTTATTCAAGTACTTTTAAGCAAATACTAAAGATATGCATATTGCAATGCAGATGCATTCAACAAGTTATTCCATGATTTTGATTCAGGAATTCCTGTGACAGACACAGCGGCTCGTATGCTGCAAATGTCATATATTTTGTCATCAATTTTATCTGATGATGATAAACAGAAGGATATGGATCGAATTTTAGGTAAATTGAAAAATAACTGGAAATTATTTATGAGACGTAGAGATCGAAGAGGATTCGTAGGAATGTCACCTTCAAATCCTTCCAATGTACAAGCAGTAAGAGAGGCAACGGTTGGCAATGTAGTTAACAATACTACTAACTCTATGAATGGAATGTCCACCACTACCAGTCCCGCTTCATGATTGTATAATAACTTTTAATGTTTGGTTTTTTATGCTTCTTGTATATGTAATATGTAGATAAATAACTGTTTGTATTATAAATTTTTATAATTAGATATTTATTATGTGTATTGCAAAAAAAAAAAAAAAAAAAGCAAATTATTTGGCTGATATATATCATTATAAAGTTTCGCTGGCCAATCAAACTTCAAGATCAAGTGTATCACAAAAGAAACAATTTTATTAAAACTGCAAAATGGTGATCCAAAACGTTAGTTGAAAACAACTAGTTGACAACTTTTCAACTAATCGATTAGAAAATTTTTAAAACAACTAATTGTTTAAATCTAGGCTGATTTATGTTGATTTCTTTAATCTGATTGGCTTACAACGGGTTTAATCACATGGTATAGAAAATCGATTAGTTGGCAACTAATCGATTGGCAAAATCTTACCAACTTGCACTATTACAGTATATAATCTTATTTCAATAAGTGCATATTATTACAATCCAAAAGCTTTATTAAAGATTGGCTTTATTTTTCAATATGTATTTATAGAGTTGATTATATTTAATACTTAGTATTTACAGATAGCTATCAATTTTTAGTAATTACTATTTACTAGTAGAAAATGTGCTTATGTAGAGAGTGATTTTTATATATTTAATAGTAGTTGGTTTGTATATAGTATAATATAGTTGAAAAGAAAGTAAATAAAGTAACAAGATTTCTTGATATATAGCTATCAAAAAAAACAATCATTTAGACATAATAGATATTATAAAAAAAGAAATCTAAGCAATTATCAAAACAATATATGAGAAGAATATAACACTTGCATAGCTAGTTTATATTAATAATAGAGTACTGATTTCAAGGCTAGGAATATAGAATGCAATATTATATACTATCAAGAAATCAATACAACAGATAGCAGAGCTCTCTATTTAAGCTCATTAAAAACAAGCCTGAACTAGCAAGCACAATAGCAAATGTAATTTTTGCTCACAAAAACATAGTAGGTACAAATAGACTACAAAAGCATAAAGTATATAACTAGTATAGAGCTTGTAAGGCAAAAAAAAGTATATTTTAAACAAAATCTCACATATAAGATTCTATATAAGGTCAAAAAAATAAACTTAAGTATAAGATCAAACAAATATAAAGAAAACTTAAAGCTTGCAAAAAAATATACAGAAATTATTGATTTACTAATAGGGAAAAAAATATAGAGTTTTTTGCAAGAAAAAGAGATGAGTATTCTGGTACTTAAGCAGGTTCTAAACAGTATAGGAGAAAAGATACTTGTATGAAAACAAATCAAAAAAATGCAAAAAACAAAAAGTAACTATAAAAACACCTATTTGGTTTAGAAAAATAAAAAAAAAGTGCTTATCAACCCAAGCAACAAACAGATCAAACCAGAATTTAAAATAAAAACACAACTTCTTATCTCTAAAAGTAGATAACTTTTTATAAGATTTAATGGAAATTAGATGATTTCCATCTCTTAAAAGGCTACTTTCACTCATCCACACCTGATATTTTATTAGCCAATCAAATTGTATAAATATTAATTAATAAAAATTTTAATATTATATAAATTTTAATATATTAAATTATTTTGAATAATTTAACTACTAAAATAATTCTTTCAATAAAACAATTCTAAAAAGCCTAAAATCACTAAAATTTAATTATTAAATCCTGAGATTGATTTATATTTATATACTATTATAGATAGTATATTATAGTGATTGGATCTGGGTAGCACCTATTTGGGTTACCCGTGGATAAACAGATAACTCGAGTAGAGTTTTTATAACCTGATAAGAACAGGTAGGTCATCTGTGAGCTACCTGTAAGCAATTCATTTTATAATTGGCTAATTTGCAAAGATCAAAATATAATCAAACCAAGAATTATAAATAAAACTATTCTATTATTTTATTTATTATATTTTGTACTGTAATTAAAATAATTATATCTTATTCTAGTTATTATAGCTTTTATTAGAAATGTAATATAGCTTTTAGCTTATAAAGAAGCAATAATACATATAAGTATCATTAAAAGAAAACTGAAAATTTAAATATAATTTATGGGTTTCTTTTAGCAACACTTATATATACTATATTATTGATCTATTTTATATTTGCTAATTTAGTAATTAACTCCATAATATTCAAGGTATGTAATTAATATAAACCTCTTGTTATTATAATAGAATATTAAATAATCTAAAATTTTTTAAAGCTTACTTTCCAATCTTCTTTTTTTGTTAGCTAGTTTCAATATTTAGAACTCATATAGCTAGTACTAGTAGTATGTAGTAAAAATATTCACTTTTAAGTAAAGTTTTTGAAAGTATTATTACAATGCTATAGTCTTTTTTGTAACCACATAGCACAGTAACAAGATCACCCAGTGCAGAGATTCTGCTATTGGAATATACACAGAGTGGATGTGAAGTACAATTAAGTATCTATAGTAGAAAGTAAGCAGTTTGGTATTTGGATAGTGTATTTTAACTTTTATTTATTATAGGACAAAAGGATAACCTCCTTTAGAGATCCTAAAGAGAGTTATATATTACAAGAGAGAATTACAAAACTAATTCTATATGAGAAAGAGATAATAGTTTCTAACTAGATACTTGTTAAAACCTGTATTAATCTATGTAAAACCTATTTTTACAAGAAGAGATTTATACTCTATATACTTTTTACAGAATAGAAGAGGAAATTGAGAGTAATATAACATTGTACTTGAGGGAGTTGAAGGACATGTTGAGGGAGTTGAAGGCTGTGTTGAGGGAGTTGAAGACCATGTTGAGGAAGTTGAGGGAGATAAGAAATATGTTGAGGAAGTTGAAGGCCATGTTTGAGGGACTTGAAAGTATAGTTGAGAGAGTAGAGAGCCATGTATAACTTTAGCTATATTATGTGCTACAGTGGCTTTAACTCTTTGTTAAATACTTATACTAATAATATTATATATAATACAAATATAATAAATAATAAATATCTAATACAAAATACAAGTTAATAAATATAAACTAAATAATATAAATATAAAATATAAATAACTATAAAATATAAACTATAAAATACAAAACAACTCTTTCTGATAATCACTTGGACCAAATTTTCTGACAAAAAGAAAAGCTTTTTTCAATACTGGAGAGTAGTAACCTGTAGTGAGGTGAATTCAACAGGGCAGTTTTTATAAAGGTTAACCTTTATCTATTCTTGGGGACTCCTTTATATATTCGATATGCAAGCCAAAAGCGTCTGTATACAAGATAACTGGCAGAAGATGGTGCCCTTGTATATGAAATTTTGGTAGATAGGTGGAGGTGATAGAAGTCCAAGCCTTCCGTCGACAAAGCTATCAGTTGCGAAACAACTGGAGAACAGTAAAGAATGGACTTCTTTTAAGCCGCACTCCTTTTTTCTAGCCAAGTGGTGCCTACTATTTTTTCTCGCTTCCCTGCCTTTCTTCCAAAATTTTTCAACAAAAAGTGGGGATTTGGCTTACTCTCTCCAAAAGATCGACATTGTTTACTTCCCAAATTTGGACGGACTAGTAGATTGCAACCACGTGTTTGTTTACGGATGGATATGGTGCTACTGCATGGGACTCGGCCCAGGAACTCTAATTATGGTGAAAGGGAGCCTTGATATAGGTCCTCGGACAATAGAGCCATCCGAATTTGGTGGGAAGGTCGGAAAGTAAATTTTAATATTAATGTAGAGTTTTACCTTTACAAAAGAGATATACAAATGTTGTATTTGTTATATAATTTTTACCAACCTTGCACGAGTTATAATAGTGCCTTTAGGGTCTTAGTTTTCTTTTCATGTTTTTTCTTTTTCGAAATCTGTGTTTATTATTTTTTTTTGTCTGTTTTTCTTTTTTGGTCATTTTCATATTTGTTTTTTTTTTGGTTTAAACTTTTTCCTCTTTTGTCTCGTGCCCCTTGAGAAGAAAGAAGAATTAGAAGGGAAAAGAGGTCCTGAGGTGGGAGCTGAGCCCCGGTTATATTATATCTTTAAATACGGCACACTATATGTAAGGTATAGTGGCCAACATCAGTGTGATAATCAAGGTTGGACATCTCGAAGAGACAGCCGGCTTTTAGTCTAGTACCCTATTAGATAGCTTGGTCTTATATTAAGTATTATACATTTAATAAAATTTTAGTACGTGGTTATCAAAGGAAAAAAATATATATATATAAACTATAAAATATCAACTACGCTAAACTACTTTATATTATAAAAACCTGTTTTACAACAGTATAATGAAAAGAATATAAATTAACTATTGCTCTTAAATATCTTAAAGTCGATACCAATTTAAGTTTAGATGAAAATTATTAAAAATTTTATTAAAAGATATTTATTCTGTATATTAAAATTTATATACCAAACTGATCTCTAATTTTATTTAATAATCATTTATTATATAGTTACAATATTATCTCTATACTTTATTTTAATCTTTCTCACAAAATTAATAAACCTTATAATAGTGCTACAAATCGAAAATTGAAAATCACAACTAATCGAAAAGTTGACAACTAATCAATTAAAAAAATTTTGACAACTTATATTAAAATCGAACAAAAATCAAATAATCGAAAAGTTGCCAACTAATCAATTGCAAAATTTTTGGTGATTTGTAGCACTACCTTATAACTTAATTTCATAGTATTACACAGGTCGAAATAAGGCAAATTATATTTAAATCAGTATTATAAAATCCTGATATGAATCTGATATAAAACTGATATTTGGCACAAATAGAGCATCTATAGAATACAATTTGAATTAATTCAGTATTGGCAAAATGATAGCTCAATAGGTAAATTAATAGAGCTTAACTTATAGCTCTATCAATTTATCTATTAAGCTATCATTTTGCTAATATGTCTTATATGCTGATATCAATTCGAACTGTATTCTATAGATGTCCTATTTGCGCCAAATATTTGTTTTATATCATGTTTATATCAGGATTTTGTAATGCCGATTTAAACCTGATTTGCTTTATTTCAACTTGTGTTAATCTATATAATCTTTTTTTTTATTAGTTAAGATTATAATAAAAAGTTTTTACAAATAAAAAGCTAAATTGCTAAATTTAATTGATTTATTATACTAATAAGCTAAACTCAAATATTTAAATATACTTTTATATAACTTCTGAATTACTTTGTAGATTACTGAATTATATTAATAGTTTATAAAATAAGATATATACTTTAAAATTTCTGTAGTCTCAAACTTTACAATTTTGTATTCATGGTCATTAACCTATTTTTGTTGCAAAACATTACACTATAAAGTATATATTATAAAAAATTTAGCTGATTATTTAATCAAATTAAAAGTGTTCTACCTAGGTTATATTCAGGTTTACCTGTTAGTTGTCTACCTGGGTTCTATCTGGGTAGCTCATAGGTCTACCTGCAAATAATCTGGATGGCGATTTTTTTGACGGATCCAATTACTAGTATATTATATACAGTATATAGTAATATATAGTATATAGTATACAAATATATATCAATCTCAGGATTTAGTAATTGAATTTTGATAATTTTAGACTTGTTAAATTGTCTTATAAAAAGGATCATTTTGGTAGTTAAATTATCCAAATTGGATTAGTAGATTAAAAGTTATTTAATATTAAATTTATATATAAATTTATAATTTTAATTAAAAAATTTTTTATAATTTTGGCCAGAATTTGATAATTCTGGCCAGAATTACACCTAACACTTTGGCTAACCTATCTATTTACTAAAAAATCAGCTAATTTTTGTAAGCTTTCTAATAAGTATAGACAAAAGAAAAAAAGAATAAATATTGTTTAAAGCCAAAGATAGCATTAAAGTAAAGAAAGTTTTTTTTAAAAAAAAAGAAAAACTATTTTGATAAAGTACTAAAAGTCTATCACAGACTTTTAAAAAGACTCTACTAGAATTGTCAAGTAACTAAAGCCCAATAGTAGACACAAGTACAAAAGACTTTTGTATTTAAAAAGCAAGATCTCCACAATTTGCCTGAAACTTTTAGAGAAGATCAACTTTTAAGAACAAATATAGAAATTATATATACTACTAAGCTGTCTAACAAGTGCAAACCTACATAGCAGAGTATTAGCGATTAGTGCGGAAGTTATACAAAAATCACAAATAAATGATATTGTCATCTACCTTTTAAAAATTGAAATAATTTGCCAGGCTATAAAGAATACACAGGCTGCAAAAAAAAATAAAAAAGTCATATTACAACTTAAGAAAAAAAAATGAATTGTGTTTTATAATGATGGCTAACCTGATAAAAGAACCTAAGAAAAAAAAAAAGATGCTTAGCTAGATTACTTTTTCAAAAAATAGAGCAAAGTCAAATAGGCAACCAATAGCCAACTTTCATAGTACTATAAAAGACTAACCATTGTTTACAAGAATAAAGCTTGATGCAATCTAAATAGCTCTACTAGTAGCTATATACAAGTTCTCTGTAGAAATTTGCACCAAAAGTATAGTAGCAATTCAGACAATTCAAGCAAGCTAAAGCAAGAAAAAAGCCTATAATATAGTAAAAAAGAAAAATCTATACTTGTTTAAACAAATTTAGCAAACAATCAAACTAAAAAAGCTTCAAATCTGCTTTAAAAAAATGAAGATATATAGTAAAATAAAAGAAAATAATAAAGCTGACAAACTTGTAAAAGAAGAAGTTTGTAGCTTAGCTCTAATTAATCTGAAATAGCTATAGAATATGCAGACAATTTCTAAACTAAAGTAAAAAAACCTGAAATTTGATAACACAATGAGAAGTTTTATTACACAGCTCACAGAAATTAGTATTGATATAGAATGAAAAAATCTGAGAAGTATTAACAAATGGATAGATACAAAACAATATGTAGAAACAATCATATAAAAAGAAGTATAGAAAGATCTAAAGCAAATAAAGAGTAAGAACTGCAGAAGTACAGAACAAAATAAAGATTGGGTCTTTAAAATTAAATGCTTAAATAACTTATTATTAATAATATAAGTCCTTAATCTAAGAAAAGCAGATTTATACTCTAACAATATATACAAGATATGCTAGCATAAAGCAGAAATACAAGATCACCTAATTGAGTGTTCAGAGTATTAGCATCTTTGGAATATTATAGAAAAAAAAGAAAGTAATCTAATCAAAAAAAAGACTAAAAAAAAAAAAAATACTCAAAACAACTAATACACAAAAAATAAAAAAAGCAATATTTGGCAAAAACTTACAATATAAGCAAAATATATAAGCATAAACTTATATAAATTATTATACTCTGAAATATTGCACAATAATTATAGTCTAGGCAAAATATTGCATAATAAATTATAAAATATATAATATAATATTATGAAATATATTATATAATATTATAAAATTTATTTCATAATATTATGGAAAAACATTAGAAATATTTCAAAATAATTCAAAACTATTTGAATAGAAGTAAAAAGTGTCAAAACAGCAAATAATTTATAAATAAAAGATAGTTACTAATAATTAAAAAAAGCAAATTAAATTGAATTTATCAATATAATTGTAAAATATTTTGCAATATTTTGAAATAAATCAAAATAAATCAAATAAAAATATAAATAATAGAAAATATATTTGAATGCAATACAATGATCACTTGGTCTAAATTTTTCCAAAAAAACTTTTCAACAAAAACAGTAAAAACCAACCTCCCAGCTTATAAGTTGAAGAAAGAAGGGACTGTAAGACAGTACCTGTCGTTTAGAGGCAGTTTTTATATACTACCTACCGACAGTTTCAGAGTTTATCACTTACTGCATACCTGGTGCTTGTCGTTTAGAGGTAGTTCTCATATGCTACCTGCTGACAAGTTCAGAGTTTATCACTTACCGACAAAATTCAAGTAGTACACTATCTGAGTGGAAGGCTGTCTTTGTTGTTTTTAGTAACTCACTCTTTTTTAAGTGATACCAAGTAGTGTTCCATATAATTCAGACCGGGCAGGTATTTTTGAAGATCTGCACCTGGTCCAAACATCAATTCAGATCCAAATTTAGGGTCCGAACTCATATCACTTAGATCCGGGTCCGGTCCAAATCCGTAAAATTTCAGATGCTATATTTGAAGTTCTAGTGTCCTTGCTAAAAAAAAAAAAAAAACAATTATGGCTATTTTCATTAATTCTGCGATATTTGATAAAAATTAGCCGAGTGATTTTTCGTTAACCTGTGGCAAAGCCACAAAAAGGTTGCAAAAATTTTAAAATTTTATTTTTAATATTTTTATAAGCCTATATAAAGTTAATAAGCTGCCCATCCAAATTTTTATTTAAAAATTTAAAAATTTTTTTATAGCTATTATTATAATTTCTGAAACACCTGATAAAAATTAGCCGAATGATTGTTTGGCTGATTTGGTTAAGTTAGTGATTTCGGCATGATCTATTATATAATAAAAATAATAAAAACTATTATGACCAATTATAACAATAATGTTTATGTTATTAAATTTTCATTCCAATGCTTTCCAATATGCTTAGTGTTTAGTTTGCATGAAAATTTATGGAAAAGACTACTAGTGTCAACCAATAAACCTTAGTAAGTAATTTAAAAAAAAGATTGGATATAAATTAGACTTTTATAACAAATATAATACATAAACAGGTACCACTTTTAAAAAGTTGATATGATTATGAATTTGTCGACTGGTTTAAAAATGAATCTCAGGTTAGGTTTCCAAACAACCAAAATATTACTAATATTTGTTGAGAATGCATGAAGAATTATCAAAGTAAAAAAATTTAATTTAATTTTATCTAGCCTAAATAAATTAATACTATATAGAATATAAATTGTTGTAAGCGAACTAATTTGAATATAAAATAAGTAAATATTTAACCTTTGTTTTGTAACCTTTTCTTGCCATTCTTTGGTTATATTGACATGAAAATGAATGTTGAGATGTTAGCTAATCAGCAGGGAAAACGGATCTTTAATATTACCAAAACTATAAAGAAGAGCCAATTATGATTCAAACTACGGCACCAACGACAGCTTCAACGTCAGTCAGCTCCTACAACTATTCCAGTTGCAAGAATAAAGCGTATGTAAAATATAGATCATAGATGCGATGATTTTTTTCCTGATTTACCAAAAGAAAATTCCGAAATCTTCCAATCAGCAATCAGTATTATTCTAATAGAATGAATCGGGTATGACTCGGGCGGATCTTCGTGTGGGTCCGAATCCGTATTGATTCTGATAAATTAAGGGTCCGAACTCGGTCCGTCAACGGACCCGGACCAGACCCGGGCGGACCCGGATCTTTTGCGGAACACTAAATTTTGCAAATAAAATTATACCATATACGTATATACTACTATAATCCTTATTTTTAAATTGCCACGGGATATGGGTACGGGTTGGCGGAGTACAGATACAAATATTTGCTCATAAAAATGCCAGACACTAGTTGACACTTTAGTGCCTGGCAATTTTGTATCCATGGGCACAGGCATGGCACAAGATACTAGTGTTTGGACTGATGTCAATATGCCTGACATGGGCATTTGTAAACCCTAGTTAATATTAATTTTCATATGAAATAAAACTAAAGATTATTTACCTATGCTATTTAGGGATGGCAAGTTTTAAAACACGATCTTAAAAATCATGTCTGTTTTAGTTTAAAATGGTTTAAATACATTATGACGTAAATATGATCCGATTTCGTAATTTAAACTATTTCTAAATTCAAAAAATCAAACCAATGTATTCTGTTCGTGGAAGACTCCGTTAAAAGAAATCCGTTTAAATTTTAAAAAAGTTACTGAACCTGATAAACATGACCTAACAACGTTTCACCAAAAATGTAATCATTGCGAAGAAGACTGTGTTGATTTAGTTGGCCAATTAAAAGTCATTTATAAACTTATTCAATTAGTGGTAATACTATAAACCTTGGACTTTCAATTCCAATAAATGCAAAACCAATATAAATAAAATGTTGTATTGGTGTATTGGCTGATAAGCAAATTTCGTATTTTTTAAAATTGTAATAGCTTTGATAAAATTAAAGCGATCAAATATATTAAATTTTCTTCTAAAAAATTTAAAAAAATTTTCTCGGTTGAAAATCAAAATTAACCAACCAAAGGAAAGTTTCAGCAAAATTTTACGTAGTATCAGACGTCAATTTTAAAAACTTTTTTTTACCATCCCTAATGTTGTCATCGAATAAGGAAGTTTATATCACTCTTAATAAGTAATCAAAAAATTTTATTCGATTTATGGAGTGCGGGGACACTTTAATACTGCATATTAATAATAAATTATCATAACTATTTATAGAAACCATCGCCATATCGATCACGAAATCACGAAATCAAATCAAAACTATTCTGTAAGCCGAAAATATGATTTCATGGTCTCTGTAACCCGTATGTTTGGCGAAAAATTGCTATGTAATACATATTGTATCATTGCTAAAAAAAAAAAAAAGCATAGCGTCTTATAAAAATGTAATTTGGCGGGGGTTTTTTTTTTTAAAAAAAAAAATTTAATTTGTCAAGAAAGTCAAGAAGCGATTTTTGGAAGTTCTTAGAGTGTTCGCACCATATAATGAAATGACTTAACACCTAGATAAATATAACACTTTGATTGACTGAAATGTGTGAAAGTCCAAATTTGCATAAATCAGATAATCATAATCGGAATCACACTGGCGTCAACTTAGTATAAAGCGTAAAATTTGAAACGGACATTTAAACGAACAAATAATCCTTATCTGTTATGAAATTAACATGCTAACCTTTTCTAACACAAGAGGCAAAAAGATTTACCGTTATCGTTAAGTTTATTCCGAATGCCTGACTTGCTTGAAACGTGAACAGAAAAGGATAAATATTTGGCAAAAATATTAGATCAAAATTGCAGAATTATTATCAAAAGGTATATTACTATAAATTCGTAAGTCAAGAAGATATATACCATTTATACAGTAAATGCTTATTAATCAATTAATTTATGCATTTATTGTGTTAGATACCTTTTTTGATGTTCGTACTTACATATATATGTATGTAGGCATCTGGTATAACCAACTATACGAATTTGGTACAGTATGATTTTATCGATATCGATAATGATAGTTGCTCGCACTTGATATAATGCTTGGGGCGGTCTCCTTTGTGCAATAATTATTTTCGAGTTTATTTACGCCCAACTGGTCAGATGCTTTTCAGCCAATCAACAATTATCTCCAAATATGATAATGATGCTCAATAACAGCCTACGGGAACGATATAATTTTAAATTTTCGGATAATTTATTGACAATAAACATTTAGTTTATGAATAGACTGAGGGTGAATTGCGGAAGAAACATTATCGTTATCAAAGGAATTAAGATATGAATGAAATTTTCTGCATGCGTATGTACATGCATGTATGTATGTATGTACGTACGTACGTAACTGATTTTTTAAAATAGTTTCTTATCTATTGTCGCACATATGTACGTAAGTACGTACCATTTTTTTTTTTCTCCATTCGAATATGCTTATTGTAATGAATGCATAGTGTAACCATATAATTCAAAAATATCATATTTTAACTGAATATCATTAGAATCAAAATCTTCGTAAAGATTCTTTCTAAAGATTTCATCTAGCACTTATAAGCTTCAAAATTTTTTTAAAAAATTCTCATTGTGGTTTAAATTTAATTTTAGGCTATTAGACCTAAGGATAATTATGACTAGACTCGGTTCTGTCTCAGGCAGGTCGGATCGAATGATTCGATCTTAAGTTAAGGGTCGCTCTGATTCTCCGAAATTTTCCGACACGAGTCGTGAATCCCAAGATCACTGAACAATAATTCCAAACTTAGAATAGTAATCTACATTAATTTTAGTAAGTAAAACAATATAATTAAAAACATTAATAACTTAAACAAACCTGATGATTAACGGGTGTTTGATTAACGGGTGTTTATCGTTATCGTGAGAGTTTCATTTCTTATTCATTAAAATTAATAAAAATTAGCGTATTATGATGTGGAGGGAAATAAGTGTTTGTTGTGCAAAAAATTCTTCAATAGGAATGGAAATCATTGATCTGTTAATTCGCCATAACTTTATTATATGTAAAATGTTATTTTACATAGATACCATACTGCCGTTTAGTTGTAAAATTATTTCTAATTTAATAATTATGATGATTCTTAGATGCTGAGTCAGCAGATGAAGATAACAACTTTGAGAATAATTAAAGAACTTTGGGAATGAACCAATTATAAAATCTTTAAATCGTGGAAATTAAATGATTATCTATGGATCTTATCTTAAATCTCCTGATTAATTTTTCTAGAAATATAAAAATTTCCGACAAATGTGATCAACTATATCACAAATTTCTAATTCTAGAATAAATGGCTCGTATCAGTCCGTTAACTATGCAGAGCTGTTTATGTTGGGGCACGACGAATTTTTTTTTACACAAAAAATTCATCGATTCAGAAACACAAACTAGATTTTATGTGCATCTTTGTTTGGCACGTTCATACGTAAATTGTAGATCAATGGTACATAACTGATATTTACATAATTGGATTTTGCCTTTTAAAAAATAATATCAAACACCCACACCTAACAGGAGATGACTTAACAGGAGATTATTTAAAATTTCCGGAATGCAATCCCTAATTATTTACATTTTTTTAGTACGACTTTAACGAAAATTGCTCGTAGTTAAAGATAAGCCATATTTGGGTTAGGCATCTATAGATGTGATACAGTTTTTTCTAATAATCATGAAATTTTAAGGTAGATCTTATTATTATTTAGGTACTAGTTTAATTTTTTTTATAATTCATATACAGATAAAAATAATATCAAAATTATTTCTCTAATCTATTTATAATATATGTATACGTATAAGATGTCCAAACAAAGAGAAAAAAAATTATATAAAGGCGTGGAATTTTGTCCCTGCATTCTCACTCTTCAATTCGAGAAATTGAGTTATATCAAATTGAATCAATTGAATTGAATTTGAATTCTCACATCATCTAATAATCTAACTGGTAAACTTTCCATTTCTCTTTTTTTCTTCAAATTAAAAATTTACCTCCAATCGTTTATATCTAACTTTTTTTTTTTTTTTTTTTTTTGTTTGTTTGTTTATTTATTATTTTTAGCATATTCATCAAAATGTCTACGAACAGTACAAATACTTCGAGTACTTCAAGTACTTCAAATCCAGTGCCAGTACCTGCTGGCGATATCGCCTGGGTCATGGCATCTACCGCTTTGGTATTTTTAATGATCCCTGGTGTAGGTTACTTTTATAGTGGTATGGCTCGTAGTAAGAATGCATTATCACTTATAATGCTCAGTGTACTATCTGCTGCTGTAGTTTCATTTCAGGTAAATATATATATATATATTTTTCTTGTCTTGATTTATCTTTTAAAGATTTTAAAGTTAATTTACTTATTTATTTATTATTTATTATTTACTTTTATTTATTTATTTATTTATTCTAGTGGTGGCTAATCGGTTATAGTTTAACTTTTGGCACTTCAACAACGAAATACATTGGTAGCGGCGAAAACGCCTTCTTTATGGGTGTCGATATGACTCCCGTTTCTTCATTAATTACAATACCTAAAATTGCATACGCAATGTTTCAATGTATGTTTGCCGCTATCACTCCTGCTCTCGCTTTAGGTTCTGCTGCAGAACGTGGTCGTATATTACCAAAAATTGTTTTTATCTTTGTTTGGACTACTCTTGTTTACGATTTCATCGCTTGTTGGTCTTGGAATCAAAATGGTTGGTTGGCCGTCTTGGGTGCTTTAGATTTTGCTGGTGGTACCCCTGTTCATATTTCTTCCGGTAGTGCTGCTCTCGCTTATGCTATAATCCTTGGTAAACGTCATGGTCATGGTTCAACTGATTTCAAACCTCATAATATCGCAAATGCTGTTCTTGGTTGTGTATTACTTTGGTTTGGTTGGTTCGGTTTTAATGGTGGTTCTGCATTAGCTGCAAATGCACGTGCTGCAATGGCTTGTGCTGTTACAAATTTGTCTGCCGCTGTTGGTGGCTTAACTTGGGTTTTAATGGACTATCGAATTGAAAAGAAAATTTCGGCTCTTGGTTTTTGTTCTGGTGCTGTTGCTGGTCTTGTTGCTATCACCCCTGGTTCTGGTTACGTCGGTACTCCTGCTGCTGTAGCTTTTGGTGTTGTTGGTGCCTTTTTCTGTAATATTGCTGTTCATTTAAAGCATATTTTCGATTTTGATGATGCCCTTGATGTGTTCGCTGTACATGGTGTTGGTGGTCTCATTGGAAATATTTTAACTGGTATATTTGCTCAAAAATCAATTGCCGCTCTTGATGGAACTGTTATTGCTGGTGGTTGGATAGACGGAAACTTTATTCAATTGGGTTACCAACTTGCTGATTCTGCTTGTGGTATTACATACTCGTTCGTTATGACATATATCATTTTATTTGTAATGGATAAGATTCCAGGATTATCTCTTCGTGCCGACGCTGAAGCTGAAGCAATTGGTATCGATGAATCCGAATTGGGTGAATTAGCTTATTATCATATCGACAAAATTATTTCTGTAAACAAATTAACCGGTGAAACAAAAACTGTTAAAGAAGAAACAGTACTTCAAAATAATGATGTAAACGTTTCAATTGTGTAAAAATTTAATTATTTTTATGATACTTGAATTGCATTTTACCTACATTATATGTAGCATTTTTACATTTCAAAAAAAAAAAATTGCATTTTTATAGAATAACATTAACATTTATAATATTTTATTGAACAAAAAGATCTGTAAATATATTGGGAATATGGTTTTTAGGATGTAGTTTTAGTATTTCTTGATATTGGTTTTTTTTAAGTTTGACTTTTTTTTTTTTTTTTTTAACAAAGGACAATTGATTTTGGTAAACGACATTTTTTGTATTGGTGGGTTTTTTTGAAATTAAATGATATGATATTAAATATATAAAAATGAATTTATAATAGGCATCTAAAATACAACTATACACCAATTTTTTAATAAAATTATTAAAAAATGTTTTATTTATTACAAAACTTTGTTTATAGTTTTTAATCAATATATATATCATTTATAAAAAATTTTTTTCAGAACTCATTGAGACATTTGAGTTTTTTTTTTAAGAATTCAAACCGCTTTGCATTAGGAGAAAAAATATCTTCGCCATGAATCTAGCTAATATTATACAAGCTACCGTATTACCGCGAAATAACGCACACCTGCGCGGTGTTTCGATCACCTGCGCGGTGTTTCGATCACCTGCGCGCTATTTTGAGTGCGCGCATGTGCGCTATTTTGAGGTAACCACAATTTTTTAAGCAT
>CAJVPY010001873.1:0-17906 GCA_910591965.1 Dentiscutata erythropus | reverse complement strand
ATTACGGCATACAATTTTTACGGCAATTAGATGCTATGCCGTAATTAATTCTACCACTGGTAAAATGCCGTAATTGCTATAATTCAGTAATTCTACCACCAACTATAGTATTTCAGAATAATTTCAGGACTCTGGAATTTTCAGCAATCCATACTTAATATATGGCCAAAACTTCAAAGTTTAACCGAAAATTATTCTGAAAAGGCCGAAATACCAAAGGGCCTTGTATAAGTTTCTGCGGATCTGACTTAACATATATGAATCTGATTTCTACCACCTTTACAAAATTATCGATAACTTTAAGAATTTGTCAAGTACCGAAATGACTGAAATATTTCGGCCACAGGTGTATCCATGGTTGCAATAGGTGGTGCAAGGACCTTATTTGATAGTAGCAGCACAAGGACCCATCTAGAAGTAGTAGGACTTCACAGCTATGTTAAGTAGTAGCATCCATTACATACCAATTCTCTTTATATCTACCGTATTGGCGCGTAATAATGCACATGAGCGTTATTTCGAAACTTTCATTTTTTTGAAAATTGGTTTTGACTCAAAATAATGCTCATGCGCGTCCCAAAATAACGCGGACCATATTACATATTTTGATCGAATTTTTCAGGTTAAGTTTATTATTAAAAGTAGGGCTTCCTTTTGTAACTCAAACTTGTCAAAGATTCGAATTACGACACACAAAATCCCGACATATAAAATCCCGACAACAAAATCCCACCAAATTACAGCTGATTTGAGAATTAGTGGGACACTTGAAAATTTTGCTTGTTTCCCGAAACCTTTCGGATTCGTCTTATGAATCATCTAACTCTTCGGAAACCACATCACTGTCTTTGGAACTTCGATCCGAAAATTGTGATGTGATTTCCGAAAAGTTAGATGATTTGTAAAACGAATCCGAAAGGTTTCGGGAAACAAGCAAAATTTTCAAGTGTCCCACTAATTTTCAAATCAGCTGTAAAATCCCGCCAAATTAAAATCCCGACACTCACTACCCAATACTATTGTTAATATATTGGTAGTGTCTGGATTTTGAATGTCGGGATTTTAATTTGATTTTGTTTATTGGGATTTTGTTGCCGGGATTTTGTGTCGGGATTCTGATATGCAACCTCGAATTACTGCATGGTCTCGAAATAACGCGCAGATGCGCGTTATTGCGCGCCAATACGGTATGTATCCCTTATTGTGGCTAGGGTTGCCTGCCGTAATTAATTACAACCTTTACGACATATAGGTTGCAATATTACGACATATAGGTTGTAATATTACAACTTGCTAAAAACAAGGCAACTCCATTTTTATTATGTGAAATATATCAACTAATTCGAATAGCATAGGAGAGGGTATCTTGAAGGCATAGTAGGTAATAAGTAATTGTGAAACGAAGTTCTTAAGTTTATAATATTTCAAATAAGTTAGAATAGGGTCGGTTACTAGTGAAATTATTTATAGTACCTTAGACTTTCAATATAGATTAATTTTGCAGACCATATAGAGAGCAACAGAATTTCTGTATGCTCTTTAGTGTGTTTTTAATAAATTCATCTGACAAAGCTTTTTTTAATCCGATTTTATCGGAGTGAAAACTTGGATGTGAAAATAAGTTTTCACTATAGCCAAATTAAACTAGAAGAATCATAATACTATGCATATTATTGACATTCTGGTCATTTTGGCCTCATCGTTATAATAAAAATACTATAAAAGTGACACATGCTATCAGTGACCAGAATGCCAATCGTATACATAATATTATGATACTTTCTAGATTAATTTGTTATAGTGAAAACTTGGGTTCACTCTAATAAGTTAGCATCCTAGTTCAATGTAATAACAAAGTGTTCAGAACAAATTTAGGCCACAATCAAATGTGAAGTTCGTGTCAAATTGATAACCATAAGAAAAAAGTCTGTCTAGTTGATATAATAGCACAAAAAGCCATAAATATCATAAACTTATGCCGTTTTTGACCTGATAAAACTTTTGGTCAACATAAATTAAGTTCAGAATCACAAATTGAAAGTTAAAATTAACGCGAACAAAATGAAATTAAATAGTAAATATTTATTATACTTACGAATTAAAGTAAACACAGATAAAATCAGCATTCTTAAAAAAAACTATATATATTAATATAAAATAACATTTGACTTTTTTAAAGAAACTCACCCGGCTGGGTTACGAGAACCAATTTTATTTATGTGCGCGGCCTAACCCTAAAAATTCTTAGGAGTGGTGATAATCACCACTGGTTAAATTAAATACTTAAATTCTATTACTTATTGTTACGTATATACTGCTAATTTAGAAATTTAGACTTATTAATGATCAAGATTTAGAGTTATATACCATTTACGGTGATAAATACGTAATTTTTAATTTATTAAGATGTATATAGAACGTAGCAATATTGAAAACCAATTGTAATACATTAATGTTAACAAGCTTGGTACAGTTCGATCGAAAATCAACTACAAAAGAGAAATTGGAAAATAAAGGTGGGTAATATTACAGTACATTTTTGTTTGTAAAGGACATGTGAAGGTTGACCGAATGCATTACAAATAATTATAGTATGTTGTTTATATGCAGATAAGTGAAAGACTTCTTCGTTAACATTTAAAAATTTAGGTAATAGGAAATAATCGTTACACTATCACAAAATGAACTATATATGCGTAAAGTAATCGACTAAATGCCTAGAATAAATGCTAATCGATACGTATACACACACACATATATATATATAGTATTAATTGACAAATATATAAATGAAAATCTTTTATATCAACAAAATATATAACGTACGTATAATCATGAAAATGCTATTGTTCTCAAGAAAATTAAGTCTAATATTGAAACATTCAATTTAGCAGAAATTATACGCATCGATATCCTTATAACACAATTAAGGCATGATATATATTATTTTAAACTATATAAAATACTATTTCGTAATTGTGAATACCAATAATTTGGTAAATAGTAGCCATTAAATGAAGAGGATATGAGCTCGATATGTGATTTATTCCATTAAATATTTCAAGATTGTTACGGTGAAAGAAGTGCATAAGGACAGTTAATTAATATATAATATATAATATTAATATATAGTGGAGAATAATAATAATAAGATTGCATCGTCGCAAATTTTACATTGTTCATGAAAGTAATAAATATTGCACAGATGAACTAATAATAGACAATATACCCGATATTTGCTTTACCATTTCGACTAATTTGTCCAAAGTACAACATACTAATACTTAGATTTGATTCCTTTTTTGGTTGAAACCAAAGAACAATAATATCTTTCCATTTTAAATAATAGGTAATTTTGGTGATAAACTTTACGATAATATATACTATTTAATCTAGCAAGTATTTAGTTAGTATATATTGTTTTATGTTCCACTAACTAACTAAATATTCAATTAGTATCTGCTCCGAGACTAAACAAATAATAAGTAATGCACTGATCATTGATTATTCACTTATTCACATTGTCCTTTGAGATTGGTGATTGTTTACTTATGAACCACTTTTTGATTCATGATTGAAATGCTTATAAATAGCTGTTACTACCTTACAAATACCTTACAAATTTTGGAACAATCTTTAATCCTTTTTTTTTCATATATATTTTTTTTAAATTAATTTCAGTATAATAACGCGAGAAATATTGTAAAATTATATAACAATATAAACAATAAAATAATGACTTTAATTAATCAACAAACTCTAACCGAAATGAATGAATCTGTAACTATACCAACTATATCAGATGAACATCAAAATCTCACTTCCCTTTCACCGCAAAACATAACTTTATCTGCACATGATTCAGAAGACACAAGATCAATCCGATCAACATCAAGTCGACCACCAGCCTATTCCATAGAAGATGAAATAATATCACCACCAACGATTCCATTTTCTGCACACATTTCCTTGAATTCAACGAGCTCTATTCCATCATTAAATAATTCACATACTTCTTTACCATCATATGATAACGCTAAAGTCGATATGCCACCACAATATCCGCATTTAAAAATTGATATTAATTCACCTTGGGAACTGGTACCAATCGAACCACAGCAACCTTGGCCAATTACGAAAAAGTTATATATTTTCGGTTTTTTAATATGGCCGCTTTGGTATATCGGAATTGTCTATAGCATATTTGGGAAAGATCAAGCAACAAAAACATGGGGTAGACGATGTATTTGGAACGCTCTTATTTTGACTTCAGTGATCACTTACATTGTCGTCGCCTATTGTAGAGCTGTGCTTTATTAATGATCACATATCAATTTGTGAAGGCGCCGATAAATGTTTACATTTATTCACTTTTACACTTAGTTCAATTAATTGTATAATTCAAGATTCATAACTATAAACTCTTACGAGTTACTCACATGTAAATACTCTTTTCACACACCATCACTATCCATCATTCATCACTTTTTAACTATGAACTTTTTATTTTCCATATTATAATTTTATATCTTTTTTAAGCAAAAAGAAAAAAAAAAGTAAAAAATATAAAAATAAATAATAATATAATATAAACTTTATTTCGTTTCGTTTCGTTTCGTCTTTTTTTTTTTTTTCTTTTATTATTCAATAAATGTCCTAAATGTTGAATCCCAACCCCCGTTATGTTATCAATTTAAAATTATATATTATATAATATATAGTCTGCAATTATTTCAATTTTAGGTTTTTGATGGTAAGACCAATAAAACACGACATTGTTGATTAATAACTTTTTTATAAACAGATGACCCTTGAAATGATAACGATAAGAAATTATAAATAATTTTCAAACATGTAATATCCATGTGATAAACAAACTATCACTAATAGAATATTTAATATCGATATGTAAACTGTTCAGAACATTCTACTATATCATACTAAGTATATTATACTGTTTTTAATCTGGTTATAAATGCACATTTTTCGTAAATAAACTGTTGAATGAATCTTATGGTTTTTTTTTAAAAAAAATACCCCTTGCATAAATCACTGCGATAGGTTCATTCAATTAAAGTGTTTAAATTGCATTGCTTATGATCTTGTGACACTTATGTACGTACGTACGCACGCATAAAGTTCATTATCGGTACTTGCCGATAGTAGTAAGTTGTTAGACAAATCTACCAATCACTATCGTTAGATACCAAACTTACCATGTCTTGGAAGACAAATAATTCCTATTGAAAGCCTTAAAAAAAGAATTAATTAACCCCTTTTTATTCAGATACAGTATAAACCCTTAAAAATTAAACAACTTTAAGAACACCAATCATCACCAGTCGCTAAAAAATGGCTAGGGTAGCAAAATCTTTAACTGGTAAAAATTAGCAAACTAGTAAATAGAATTATAGAATTATTATATCTATGGTTTCATCTGTCGTCAAAGTATGCTTATAATTACACATATAGCTTATACTATAGGTTATGTAAATCCCAAACATCGGGTTTTACCGCAAAGTATAACTACATTTACTGCTATTTTAATAAATGAATTGTTAAGTTTATTGATGTCGGCCGATGTTCTCCCTGGTGCCACCGTCGGTTGAGGACGAACTATATATGATCATGAGATTTTAAATTTTTTTATACAACCATAGAAATACACCATACATATCAGTATGGTGAAACAATGCGTATACCAGAACGTAGCTAAATTTAGAACTTTTTTAATTATCGTTATGCTTAAAATGTTGATAAATCTGGGACAATTTCTATATATATATATGTATGCGTTTACGTACTAATTTCCCCCCAAATTTCTATTGGGTGCAGATAAATCAAATTTACGATTGGCCGAAATCGACGATCTTTAATAACGTGACATAATCAATCAAACTACATGACTAAGTTCGATATTTTTTTTTTGAATTTTACGAATTCATAGAAGATAGAGAAAAATCAAAATGCCTATCCCCTATCTGGGTAGTTTCAAGAAGCGTGAACCCAGTGATATCTTCGTGATCATCACGTCACGTGATTAAACACTCGGCCTAAGTTAGGGTTAGTGTTAGGGTTAGGTGATAGTATAGTTTAGGCCAAATCTGTTAGTGCTAGTAAATAAATGACGCCATTTCATGATTTCACACACGTCTGAAATCTGTGACAGGTTATGTCGATCACCAAATCGAAAGAGCATTAAGCGCAGATTTTAATTACTTTATATTCAATATTTAGGTATACTTATATAACTAAATTTCATGCTAAAAACTTTTGTTTAGAAGCCAAACTACGATTATCATAGTAAAATCTTGTTATTTACGATTTTTCTGTTTTATCATTGAGAAAACAGAAAAATTGTAAATAACTAAAGATTTTACTATGATAAACGTAGTTTGACTTCTAAACAAAAGTTTTCAGCATGAAATTTAGTTATATGAGTATACCTAAATATTGAATATAAAGTAAATTAAAATCTGCGCTTAATGCTCTTTCGATTTGGTGATTGACATAACCTGTCACAGATTTCAGACGTGCGATTTCACATGATGTGGGTTTATTGTTCTTTAAGTGTCCCAAATTTTTACCGAGTTTGGTCGGATAGTTGTGAAAATATCTTCACTCAAAGTAGAGAAAATCAAAACGCTTATCAAAATATAAGCTGCAAATTTTTTAAAAGTCTGAATAAAATTATCTTCACAACCACCCAACTAAATTCAATAAAATTTTTTATTTGAATTCTTTGAAACCATGGAATTCAAATAAAAAAAATTTCATTGAACTTGGTTAGCGGTTGTAAAGATAATTTCGCGCAGCTTCTATTTTGATAGACAGTTTGATTTTTCTCTAACTTTGAGAGAAGATATCTTCACAACCTCCTGTTCAAACTTGGTAAAAATTTTTTTATTTAAATTTTATGAATCCATAGAATCTAAATAAAAAAAGTTTTGTCGAATTTGGTTAGGTGGTT
Source organism: Dentiscutata erythropus (assembly GCA_910591965.1). Lineage (NCBI taxonomy): Eukaryota > Fungi > Glomeromycota > Glomeromycetes > Diversisporales > Gigasporaceae > Dentiscutata > Dentiscutata erythropus. Next base: position 10,936 of record CAJVPY010001873.1, on the reverse strand, counting down.
GCCAACATACTTTGATTTAAAGTTTTATTTTTTTCTTAACATGTAATTGTACTGGAATTTATATATTCTAAATGTTGCTGCTTTTTTTTAAATAGATTAACTGATTTTAAAGTCGTCAGTAGAGTTTTGGTTCTATTTTTCGTGACGTTGTCAGAAAGTATACAAAGAATCAAAACAAGATACTAAGTAATAATAATCTTGGGTTGTTGGGTATTAGTGAATTGATCCCAGACAGTGATAACAGAAATACATAACTGATACTGATTGGCCACTTACGCGGCCAATCAGTATCAGTCATGTATTTCTGTTATCACTGTCTAGGATTAATCTACTAATATCCAGTGACCCAAGACATTATTAATTAATACCCTAACCTCTCATATAATAAATATATCATTAGTTTATACATAATTAAAGCTTGATATAAAAAGATATCAAATTAATTAATAATCAAATAACTATATCCTTTTTAAATAATGCTTAAAAAAAAATAAAAATAAAAATAAAAATAAAATGTTCTTTTATTAAGGTTTTTAATTTTTATTCTACTTATAGTGATCTATCTAAAATTCGTAAAAAACCATCAGCTGAAAAATTTTAACACTATAAAAAAAGGTCATATCTAAAAATACCCAAAAAAGTATATTGATATAGGCTAACCGGTTTAAAGATTACATTAACAATACTAATCTGATTTCAATCTTGATACTTCTGAAGATAAAGTAGCTATTGTAAGTCTTTTTTTTAAATTCATAATTCAAATAAAAACAAGAAACAATACAGATTATTCTTCAGAGTCTTTGTATATTGAAATTAATACAATTAACTGTCATTTGCAAACTAAATTCAAGTATCAACCTGTTAATATTTATTATAAATTTTGAGTTCAAAGAATTTTGTGAAATTCTTCAATTGTATGAAGAAATTGAAACAATCAACTTCATACCAAAATGCAGATCTATTAACTAATGAAGAAATGCAAGTTATTTTTAGCTATTTAGAACTTTTCAAGATAACCTTCATGGGCTTTTATATAGAGTATTTTTGTGAGTTAGATGTATTACTACATGATAGAGTGGCTCTTATAATAAGATAAAGTTTGCTGATTTGGTTCCACATGATGATGGTAGAATCAATTTAATAATGATTCATGATAAGACATATCAGGAAAGTTATTTTCATTATAGGTGTGTATATGAAAAAGCTAAGAATCAGTGTCATATTATCTCATCTGATAAAACTGATAAATATAGACTAATTGCTAATATTAAACTCTATATGTCAAAATGATCTCTTAATGCAGATGAAGAATTTTTTTTTCATCTGCTAATTAATTATTTAGATATATATACTATACTTATTGGTTTTTTTTCTTTATATTTATTTATAATATAATTTTAGATAATATTTAGTACTCAAATTGTCATTTAGAATGTGGCAAATTATCTGGTTTTATAAAAGAATTTTGTACCATTATAGGTATTAAATATACTAGTAGAAGAATTGTCAATTACTCTCTTTGCAAACATATAGCTCAAAAGCTAAATGATACTGGTGTGGATATTCAAGCTGCTATGAATATCACAAAGCATCATACAATTGAGGTATATAATATATACTACACACAGAATAAACAACAACAGGTTAATACTATAAAACTTGTAATACTATCTAGTGCAAAATATTATATTTTATATTTATTTTATACTTATTACATACTATTAATTTAAATTTCTATATTTATAGAAATGATAATAATGAAACTAAAAAAAGTAATAAGGGTGATAGCAATGATATAATTAACTGTAAAAATAAAGTAACAATGAATCTGATAATAAAAATATCAATAAAAATGATAAAAGCAAGGGCCAGCTCACTTATCTGATCTCGATCTCAATCTCCACTTACTTTTTTATCTATTTTGCAAGTAACTCAAGATAATACTTCATTCTAAGAGTTTAAATTTTAACTTTACTATAGTGCAGAATACCTAAAAGTGAAATAAAATTAAGTATTTTTAAAATATAATCGAAAATTATACTAAGATAATATAAAAAAAAAGGTTGCTATTTATAGCCAAACAGATTTATTATAAAATAGTAGCCTTTTTTTAGAAATACAATTACTTGTTATCAAGATATATCCATTTGAAAAAGTTATATTTTCATATAATCGGCAAAAAATGAGACAGATAATATGAACTATAATTATTTAATAAAATTTAATTTAAAATTTGATTAGCTAATAACCAATTATATTTTTAATTAACTTTTTTTTTATTGGTTTGCATTATTAGTATTGTTGATGATTATGCAATAAAATGCAACCCAAAAAAAAATTTTTCAAGGATAAGAAATTAAATTTCATGAAAAGACAAACAAACAGTGCTGTAATTAAACTACAAAACAGCACTGTAGTCAAACCTAAATGAATTAAATAGCATTTGAGTGCAAGACAAAACAGTAAAATGAAACTTCATTTGAACTCTGAGTATTTAGTAATTGGTGGTTACTAGTACAGCAGTATGATCACTGAAAGTTGCTTAATATAAAATTCTTTGAATTCCATCTTTGAAAAAAAAAAAAAAAATTGCTTTAAACAAATGCCCAAAGGAAAAAAGTATACTAAACTTTATGAGTATAATAACAAAAGAAAGAAAATGGCTCAAAAAAGATGGGAAATTCAAATATATTAAATAAGGTAGATAATATTAAGCACAGTTCAAATAAATATAGTGATCAGAAAGGGATAAATGAGAAGCAAGATTCAGATAAATATAGTAATAAAGAGGAAAATAAAATAGATAAAAAGGAAAGAACACAAATTAATTTACTTATGATACTCCTCGTATGGAAAAAAAGGCCAAAAATAAAAAAAATAAAGGGCATTCCAAAATTAACCTACTATTGCAAGTTTAGTGCCTCTGAAACACTTACTAGTGCTACCAAAGAGATATCCAAAATTACTAATTTCTTCGGATCTTCAATATTGATGTTACCAACATATTTGGCATTACAATTAGCTTCCTCTACATATTTAACTTTGGCCAATCTAAATAGTAATGAGAATAAAAATAAGAATAGTGATGATGGTGGTGAAGAAGGATACTTTGAACTTGGTGATGTAATCGCTCAGCTTCAGGAAAATTTTCTAAAAAACAAAAGGACATTCAGTACTTTTAAGTATAATAAACGACAGACAGTTTATGAATATTTTGTAAAGCTTTATAATAGTTACAGAAAGTTGAAAGCAAGTAAAACTATAGCATATATAGTCTATATCAACCCAAATCCATACAAATATAAAAGAGTTTGCTTTTTTGGTAATTTTTTTTTACACTATGAGTTGTTTTCACTTTCTCATTGTGGTAAATATCAAAAATATAAACAGTTAGTTGATGATAAAGATATGGTGCTAAAATATAGGCAATAGATATATAAAGAATCAGAGATAAATAGTGTTAGTCCATCCTGGTTTAAACAATACATTGACTCTTCTATATTACCTGAATACACAGAGGGAACAAAAAAGTTAATTAGTTTGAGAATAGCTAAAAGATGGTTGAATGTTTTAGGTTGTCAATTTAAAAAATACCAAAAGAGTATGTATTTTGATAGATACAAATGAAGAAACATTGTTGAATATCAAAGTAAGTTTTTAGGGAAAATGAAAATTCTAGAGCGATAGATGATGACGTATAAAGAAAAAAAAAATAGAATCGGTTCCACCAATACTTGGAGTAAGAAAGCAGAAGTTGATCTTTATCATCTCATTACGCATCTTAATCCTCTTTTTCTATCATTTGAATAAAAAATACACTTATCATGAATAATAGAAAATCGATTATGGTGAGTGAATTTATTTTGAAGGCATATGGCAAGTTACAACTAAGTGAGGAAGAAAAAAAAAAGTATTTTAATTTTTCTGCAGAAGTATGCTATTATTTGAAATTCGGTAAAAATGAAGAGAATTACTAGACAATTAAACATTTATTAAACCAAGTCAAAAAAAAAGCCATTCTGATTTTTGAAGCAAAATTTTTTGGTACAACAGCTGTTTTTACTTTTGACAACAGTACGAATTACGTGGCATTTGCAAATAACGCCTTTATAGCAAAAAAAATAAACAAAGGACCTGGAAGAAAGTAAAGTATTATGCATCTGATAACCTTCATTGATATTAATAGCCAACAAAAAGAGCAGGAAATGGTATTTGAGAAGAATTACCCTGATTTTGATATAAGAGAAAAGCCAAAAGAAATAAAAAAGATATTAGAGAAATGAGGACTTTGAAAAGAAGGATTAAATTTAGATTCTTTCAACCAGACTTTGTTGCTCAAAAGTTTGCTATTGTGAAATTAATTGAAGGTTCCAGTCATATTTGTATTTTTTATCTGAAGTTCCACTGTAAATTTAATTTTATTGAAATATATTGGGTGCAGCTAAAAGATATGCAAGAGATCACTGTGATTATATATGGACTAGCTTGCAAGAAACTGTTCTACAAGCACTTGATTCAGTAGACGTTGTTACAAGTAAAAAGTTTGTTTGCAAATTGTAAAGATATATGGAGTTATATCATGAAGGGTTAACAGAAAAGTTAGCAGAATATGCATGTAAAAAATTTAAGTCTCATAGAAGAGTTCTTCAAAACAAATTAGATTTATTTGTACAAGAAAATAAGAAAATAAATTGTATTCAATAAATAAATTTAAATAAAATTGAATATAATTAAATAAATAAATAAATATAATAAAATTAATATACGAAGATACACTGCATAGAATCAACTCTTTCCGACGATTATCTGTACCAAAAATCCAAACACATTTTTTTGTAAAAACACAATAGCTTTTAGTAAAACACAGAGGGCATACTAGTTGCTATAAGTCGGCAGTTGTTATTTAGAGATAGTTCTCATATGCTACCTGCTAACTTCTTTAGAGTTTATTACTCACCGCATGCACGGTACTTGTCATTTAGAAGTAGTTCTCATACGCTACTTGCCGACAAGCCCAGAGTTTATCATTCATCGAAAAAGGAGTATAGGTGCCCCACCCCTTTTCTAGAAGAAGGTTTAGAAGGTTTTGAGTCTTTATATGGATATAATTACTTTTCTTGGGTACAAGTAGTCTTTTCCTAGGTGTTTTTTGCTCGGCCGGTTTTTCTCCAAAATTTTCGACAAAAAGTAGGCGATTTGGCTTACCCCCTCTAAAAAATCAGCATTGTTTATCTCTTAAATTCGGAAGTACCCAGGAATGCAACCACATGCCTTGTTTATCGATGAATATGTGACACAATGTAGTCTATGGATACGGGAACCACATGTAACTGGGATCAGGTCTCTAGTAGCGTCTGAAGGCGGTCGGTAGTCGGATAATATGTTAGATTTTGTAGTCGAGATATACAAATGTTGTAGTTGTTATAAAATTTTTTCTTAAACCTGGCACAGGTTATAATAGTGTATTTTCCTTTTTCTTTCGTTCCATTTGTACTGCTTCTTGATAGAGGTAGTTTCTTCTTTGTTAGCCCTCAGGCTTTTCTCTTTGTTTTTCTTTTTTTACATTTCATTGTATCCCTTTTATTTTGTTCTTTAAAATTCCTCCTTCGTTCTATTTGTTTTTTTTTTAGTTAGTTAGTTTTTTGTTTTGTTTTCTTGATATTATTGGTAGTTTTGTATTAGATATAAGATCATCACTTTCTTTTGCTCTTGGTAAAGAAAGGGAATATGAAGGGAAAAGCTTTGACGGGCTGACAAAGTTTATCTAACTTGTATACAGGTTGGTGCGACATGTCACATTTGGGCACGTTAATCGCAGCTGGGTGATGTTAGGCTCGCAATTGCTAGACGCCTTTTATGGTAATGAATAATAAATGTATTGTTCGAGAGAGTTTAACTCTCATCTAAATATAGTCTTAAATAAATTGAGCACTGGCAAGACTGTCAAAGAATTAAAAAATATATATATATATATACAAAGATAAAAAATATAAGTAAATTTAAATAAAATTAATGTGCAATTAAAAAAAATAAATAAAAAATAAAATAAATTTAACAAAAAACTCTTCCTGACAATTACTTTTTTTACAAAAATCCAAAATTCTTAAAAAATACAAGCATCTATAAAGGTTGAAACAGTCTGGAAAGTAGTCCTTAAGCTCCGTAACTTGGCAGTTGTTATTTAAAGGTAGTTCTCATATGCTACCTGCTAACTTCTTTAGAGTTTATTACTCACTGTGAGGGCCAGGCACTTGTTTAGAAATAGTTCTCATATGCTATTTGCCAACAAGTCCAAAGTTTATCACTTATCTAAAAAAATAAGGAGAGTACCAGTGCCTTTCTATAAATTCAGTATGTCAAGTAAAGAAAATACACACTCTTTTATTAAACAAAACAAAGTAGTTTTGTCTCTTTTCTTTGCCTCCTCGCCACTTTTTCAAATTTCACACAAAAGTGGGCAAAACAGCTTACCCCCTCTAAAAGATCAGTATTGCTTACACCTTCCAAATCTGGACAGTTCCAGCAGATTGCAATCATATGTCTGGTTTGTTTTGTTTATAGACCATGCTGCTTCATATAATATCAAAATAAGATGAAGCTTTACAATAGAGATATACAAATATTGTATTTGTTATATAATTTTTTACAGCCTAGAATGAGTAATAGTAGTACTAAAAAGACAGAATTTTCTGCTATTATTTTTGTTTTCTTTTCTTTGTAATTTTTTTTTATATTTCCTTTTATATTTGTTTTCTTTCTCTATATTCTTCTTTGTTTTTTCTTTTTCTCTTTTGTTTTTGTTTTTTTTGTTTTATTTTTTTTTGTTTTATTACTCCCATTTGTTATATACCTCTTTGAAGAAGGAAAAATATTAAGAAAAAGGCAATCTTGACAAAGCTAGCAATAAGCTTTTAGTGATTTTTTTTGGGAAGTTAAATGCCGGAGATGAATGAATTATTGCTGTGACAGATTGCACTTGAGCATCATTACGAGCAGCCAAGTGAGTCTTTATTGAAGAGTAGGAGAGTAGAAGGCATTGAGTTTATTGCAAGCTTTTTGTTCAGAAACTATGTATTTAGATTATGCACTTCTAATACAATAAAGGCAGGATTGCCAAATTTAAAAATAAAAAAAAATAAAAATAAAATAAATTTAACAAAATTTAATAAATAATTAAAAATTAGTTTTCTATACAACTCTTTCTGACGATCATCTGTACCAAAATTCCCACTAAAAGAAAAACAAAAATTTTGTTGGAGCATTGAAGCCTATGTAGTGGTTTGACAGAAAATCAACGGTTTATTCTCTGCCAGAACTCTTTCGAAAGATTCATTTGGCATGCAAGCCAAAAGTGTTATTATACGATAACTGGCAAGTGTAGGTGTCCTTATATGAAAAATTTTGGTAAAAAGACCAGAAAGGTTTTTTTTATCAACAAAGCTCTTAGGTTATACTTAGGTATAAAAGATATTGGGAAACAACAAACTTCTAGTTTTTCAAGCCACACTCTTTTCTTTTGATCAAGTGATACTCTTTTTCCTTTTTCTTGTCTCCCTGCTAGTTTTCCAAAAAAATTTTTCAAAAAAAGTGGAGATTTGGCTTACCTCCTTTAAAAGATCGGCATTGTTTATATCTACCAAATTCAGATGGACTCAGTGGAATACAATCACATGTTTGTTGTGTTGACTAATACAGTGCTACAGTATGGGAAAGAGATCGATACTCCCATTTAGAAGATTCCTGAGTTGAGTCAGTGTATGGAATGAGTTAAACTGATAAAGTCGAAGGCTTTTAATTGAGATATACTTTTAGTTGCAATTAGTATATAATTTTTATTCTTATACTTGGCACGGGCTATAATAGTGTGTCATAGCCCTCTTTTCTTTTTTGCTTTTTTCATCTTTGTTCATTTATGTTAGATTATTTTAAAATTTGTTTTGATAGTTTTTTTTATCACCGTGAGGTGTTTTTTTTCTAAAATGTTTAGGTCTTTCATAAACATGGCTTTATTTTTTTACTTTTATGTACGAATAAGGGTTTAATTATTTTATTAGGCTTAGATAGAAAAAGTCTAAAAGAAGAAAAAGTAGTTATGATGGGTGGCAAGGTTCACTATTGAGAGCCGGGTCATATCCAATTGCAGGAAGGGTTCGGAAGGAGAGAAATCTTGCGATAGCAGGTCGAACATAGGTACCAAGTTGGTAACTGGGTTAGTTGTAACTTGTAATTTAGGTAGCGCTAGGTAGAATATTAGATAAGGCACTTGTCATTTAGAGATAGTTCTTATATGCTATCTGCTGACTTGTTTAAAGCTTATCAATCACCGGTTATAAATCCTATTCGTAAGTCCTAGTTGCAAAATTTTACATATTCTAGATGAGTTGTACAAAGCCTAATAAAGTTATAGTATGACTGCTGAATTATTTAAAAAAAAAAAATAATTAAATAAATAATTAAAAATATTAAAATTTAATATGCAATTAAAAATAAGTTAAATAAAATTTAATACCAATACACTTAAATAGTGAAGTTTGAAATCAGTTTTATATAATACTGTATAAAAATAAAACCAGTTTTAAACTTTATTTTATGATAAAGTTTGAAACTAGTTTTATTTTTTATATGTTAAGCCCAGTTTTAATCAGGTTTAACATATAAAAAATAAAACTGGTTTCAAACACTATTTTGTAATATGATTGTCATATAATTCTAATAATGTAAAAATCAGTTTTTTGTGCAATTTGAAACTTTTCAAAATTTAAACCAAAATAGGACAAAGTCACATGACTTTTATTTTTAGGTATCCCACACTATAATTGTAAAGTTAAAATTTTTTTTAATTGTTGAATAATTTATTTTATTTATTTTTAATCTTCAAATATAAAAAAATTTGCTATAATAACTGCCCAGGTTGTTACTAAAAGGTAATATCCCAGCTATACTTAAAAACTACTAAAATATCTTTTAGTTATATATATGTATATAATAAAAAAATCAGGGTATTTTACTTAATAATTTACTAGATTTATAATGTACTAATTAGTTGCAAAATATCTTTTGAAAAAAATTATATGAGAAAGTTGAGCCAGAGTATTATTATCATACCAAAATTTAAGTCTGTTCTTTAGAATTATACTGATTTGTATTGAATTTATAACTATTAAAAAGATTTTTATTTACTTGTCATTTTGCTATAATAATATCAGATTTATAAATCTGCTCATATAAAAAGCTACTTATTTAATAAAACTTCTATAGTATAACTTTATAAATGTCTCCTTTCATCTTTTTTTCTAAACAATCCTAAATATATAATATATAATTGTTAGTTTTATAAAATATTATTACTATAAAAATTTGCAAAAATATATTTTATATAATTATAAATTAATCATGATTTATATAAAATATTTTTAAATATTTACTATTTAGCCTGCTATATAAGTATATTAAAGTTTTTTCTAAAATATTTATAAAAGCTCCTATTATTAATATATTAAATAAAACTCAAAAATTAATTAAAAATAATAATTAAATAAAAATACAAATACTTAACTATATTGAAACATAATATAGTAAAATCTTTATAAATGCATTCTTTATAAGTGTATATTTTTTCTAAATATATACTCTAAATATATACATATATTCTATAAATATACAGTTGACTCCCTCTAAGTGCATGTCCTCTAAGTGCAGGTTCTCTCTATCTGCAAGAAAATAGCCTGGTCCCAAGTTAGGACTTATAAAATAAGTACATATTCTATATCCTTTAAGTGCAGGTTATTTTTTAAATTATATATATATAAATATTCTCTCTAAATACATTTTAATATATTAGCCAATCAAATTTGAGAATATTTATTTAGATAACAAAACAATTAAAATTTACATATTTTATTCTTTTAATATATAAAATCTTTAAAAATTAATAACTTTTGACTCACTAAACCAATTTGGATGAGTTAACTACCAAAATGATTTTCTTATAGAAGTGATTTCAATGAAGCTAAAATTAGCCAGATCTAATTACATAATCCCAAGATTGTTAATGTTTTGTATTATATTTATTATAGTAAATATAATACAAAACATTAACAATCTTGAGATCACGTAATCAGATTTGGCTGATTTTAGCTTTATTGGAATCACTTTCATGAGAGGATTATTTTGGCAGTTAACTCATCCAAATTGGTTCAGTAAATCAAAAGTTATTAATTTTTAAAGATTTTATAATAAAATTTTTAATAATTTTAATTTTTTTCTAATTGCAGGTTCTTTCTAAATGCAGGACAAAGTACTAGTCCCAACAACATACACTTAGAGGGAGTCGACTGTACTTTTTTTATTAATCTCTAAGTATACATTATTAAAGCTTGGTTCTAAAAGTATACACTTATAAAAGTTTTACTATATTGCTATTTTAGTAATTTTTTGTTTTTCAAAATCTTAACTTAGTAGCTTGTATTTTTAAAAAAAATACAAAAAAGAGTTTTGTCTTTAGATTCAAATAAGTTGTTAATTAGCAATAGATAAATTAAAAAATAGAATTGATTAAATATTTTTAGAGATTTTTAAGATAGAATTAGAAAGAAGAAGTAGTTTATTTGAGTAGATTTTGTAAATAATTTTATAAATATATTCAAATTCAACTAAGTGATTTATTTGAGCAAAGTTTAAACATTAAAAGATGTCGCAGCTGATGCTAAAAATGGCTGATACTGAAATTTGGGGTCTCTATTTAAATCTATAATACCTACTAAAATCTATATATACTTTTTTATTAATAAAACTATCCTACTAAGGCCACACAAATAAAATTAATTGATTCTCGTTACATATTAAAAAAAAAAAGCACCCGGGACCCGGCTGTTTTTGTACAAACTTAAAAAAATGTTTTATAAAAAAATTGTATAAAAATAGTAATTAACCAACT
>CAJVPY010001872.1:0-17907 GCA_910591965.1 Dentiscutata erythropus | reverse complement strand
ATATGTACAAGTTTAATTTATCTAATAAGAATGCTTCTTCGGGAATTATCTGTGTTGATCAATTAACAAATTTGATTAGTCAATTGGCATATCAGGCCCTCTTAATAAATGATCGGCAAAAATTTTAGCGTACAGTACGTACAGTACATACAGTACAGTACGTATAGTACTGTACGTGGCACATCACTAGTTGCAGGTATATATTTTAGTAAATTGTCACTTGGTGTGATGTCGGCTAAGTGAGCAGATCCCTGGTCCAGTCCCAGTCTGGTCCTTAAAAAGTCTGGTCCTGAACTAGTTAGAAACTAGTTCATATAACCCCTGTTCCAACTTTAGTGGTTTTAATATATAACGATAACGCGAATTTGTATTATACGGCAAAAAAAACAATCACCACAACCAATCAGAATACCTAACCCAATTAAAGAACCTTAAATTAAGACAATTAAAAGTATTGTTCTTGATTTAAATTTCGATTCATATCATGTGATTATCTGGACTAGTTTCGGACTGTTTCTGGACGGTCCCTAAAAAGTCCAGTCCAGAACCGGTCCCCTGCGGACCACTTAACATCCCTATGACAAAAAATTAATTATCTCGTGAACTGTTGATTGGAATTATATGATTTGTTAATATATTTTATTAATAACCAATTAAAAAATTTATATCAAAATTAGCCAATCAGAATTGATTATTTGACTATTGCTGGCGGGGTGCTAAATCTCAAAAACGTACTAAGTAATTAAAGTTAGAAGTTCTAAGTAAAAATGTTTAGAACCACCAAAAACTTATATTTCATATAAAATTGGAGGTAGTTAAATCACCCTGTTAAAACCTTTGATTTATAAAAATTATAAAATGCACCTATGGTGTTGAACACCATATATAATTTTTATTAATAAAATTTAGAGTTAGGGTGCAGTTTTAGGATAAAGGTGAAGTTTTATACAATATAATGTAGATTAGATATAAGGTCCTGATTTCAGTTCTTGTGAGGTTTTCCGATCCCGTTTACTTAGTACGTTTTTGAGAAATAGCACTTATGGTGTTCAGCATATGTTCAGCACCATAGGTGCATTTTAGTATACTTGTTAATTTCAAAATTCTAGACAAATTTGCCTAAAATACAACAATTATAGTTTATAAGTAAATATATATATATACTGATAAAATATTTTTATTGTCTCAAATTGGTATATAGATAAAAGGGTAAAAAAAAAACTATATACTATATTATATATATCTAAGATTAATCTAGTAATTAAATTCTCTAATATACACAGAGCAAATCGGGCATTCAATATATATCGGAATGTCGAATCGATAAAGCTACAAGGCATTACTCACACTGCATCCCGTCGGGACCATAGTAAAAAAAATTAAAATTTTGCACTTAGAGGGTGTTTGCATTTATAGAGAGTAAATATATAAGACTTTTATATGTTGGGGCCCAACATTTAAAGAGGTTTTACGTAGTACGTACTTGCACTGCACTTAGGGGTGCGACTTTACAATGAACGCCTAAAGTCTCCTATTTGCGCCAAATATCCCGATGTTGATTGGTGCCCGATTTGCCTTCATTCGACTACAATTAGTTAAGTATCTTAACTGCTAAGATTATTTTATTTCTTTATAATCATTAAAATTATTAATAAAATTGAAACTCAATATATTCGCAAAGGCTGATTTGCTTATAAGTTTCATACGTGGCCATGACCATCGTTAAACTTCGTGATTACTAGTGTTCCGATTCGGATCAAAAAACTCGGTTTGATCCGGGATTGAACCGAAATCGACTAAATCCGACATTTCGGGTTGAATCCGGAGTCAATCCGAAGTATTTAATGGCTAAATATTTTAACATGGTCGGCTTGGAATTTATATATTAATGCAATGTGAAAGAAACAACTGGACCCAAATCTCAAAATTAGGCTTAATCCGGGCAATCCGAAACTTTTGGCCAAAACCGATTTTACGGTTCGGATTGGATGATAATCCGAATCCCGTCAGAGGATTATTCGGATCACTAGTGATTACGAAATTCGGCGATTTTTTACTAACGCTAATACACTTATATTACAGTTTAATCCATTGAGCATCAATATTTTCAACCATTGATTCCGGTGCAATCTCATGAATTTGCGACGGAAAATCTCAGATATTTAAATGGTATATTATCTAATTTTTGAAGCGGAATTTCAAACCACGAATTTCATCCAAAAATCGATTTCCTGAATTGTAGTCCAGTGATTGCTATAGATGCTGGCAAAATAAATTGGAATTTATTCCACAGTTACTGTTATTAATAATGGGTCAAACTGTGCTAGCAGTTACTAACAACATAATCGATATATCATAAATATAAAACATTAAAATATTTATTATTTTTTTTAGTTACTATTTTGCAAAAAAAAATCTAAAAGTAAAATTCTCACTAATTAATACATCTATAGATAACAACAATGTTCAAACCCTTTTAAATATCGATAAATATGTATTGTAATCTTTTAAGAGGATCCACTCACTGCCAATCTAAAATTTTAAAAAATAATAGTTAGAAAACGTATTAGATATTTAAAAACCAAAGTAACTATACCTACTTCTTTAAATGTTCCATAAATACTTGCAGACTGACATCATCTGTGAAAATGGCTTGACCTTGTGGTGTTCCATACATACCACCAGAAACGTGAGTGGTTGAAGGGTTAAGTTTGGAAAGAAGAAAACGTGCCTGAGAACCATGCTGATCACAGACAATATATCGGGGAACTGGAAAACGGTCTGCCAAAAGTTCCTACATGAAAAAGAACAAGTGTCAAAACGCTATTACAAACGCTACTATTATATATACATATATATATACCTCTGAATCAGTTTTTGGTGCTTCCAACAACTCTTTAAAATTTTCGTAACCACTTTGATCCTGGTACCCAGCTTTTCTCCATTGGGCAATTGTCTCTCCATGGAAAATAAGAATGTGGAAGAATGTGTCGAGCAACAAGATAACGTCTGGTTTTATAGAAACTGAATCTAAAAGCACTGGTTGTGGTGCTGAATCAAATCCATATGACATCAATGTGGGTTGAATCATTATGAGAGAGTTGTTGACATCTTCCCGGTTTAGTACATGTCTATAAAAAATATATATAATAAAAATAAATCAGTTTAAAATAACAGTTTAATACTGTAAATAATATACATCATAAATTTTATGTTTTAGTACCGGTAAAATGCCGTTTCGTCTGGACTATTGTTGAAAACTTGTAAAAATTGACTTCTTCGAAGATGGAACATAAATTGTGGATATATAGAAAAGTTTTCAGCAAGTCGAAATGATAAAGAGTCCTCTTTTCGATAATCAGCAAATTTTTGACATAATCGAATTAGCATACGATCCAACCATCTCAAAACGTCTGGCCCATCATCAATCTCTGCTTTGAAAACCGCTATACGTGCCATAAGTACAGCAGCAGCCTCTTGATCGAAAGACTGAGCAATTTGTGGACTACTTCCATCAGCAAAATTTCTAGCAATAGTGGTGACACGCAGACGGAACTGCCCACTGGAATGTTGATAATGTGTCACAAGTTGAATTAAACCACGATTATTGTGTTGGACTGGTTGGCCATGCTGGCTGACAACTTCAAAATACACCGCAACAGTTGACTTTGGTGTGATTCCACACATCTTCCATGCTGATGTATTCGCTATACCAATTTCTGTTTCAGCTACCGATGCACTTTTTTTATTTGCGGAGACAGCATGACCAATCAAGCCACAAACTCGCATTTCTCTGGTGGTCTAAATGTAAACAAAATCTTTTTTATAAAAAAAAAATAGAGTATTAATAATTAATATTACAAAATAAATATAAATACCTGTACATCCAGTGTTGCGTTGAATCCCATTTGTAAATTACCTTGAGCATCCTTATTAAAAACTCTTTGGAAACTTTGTTTGAAAATGGATGTAGTAAAAGAATCAGAAAGAATCATATATCCTCCAGTTGAATTAACCATAGATTTCATTTCAAGCAATCCAATTTGATCAAGACATCCAGCAAAAATATCAACTATATGACCATTTGCCGAACTGCGTTTAGCAAGTGCGTCATAAAACTGAAAGTGAAAAATATATATTGTCAATTACCAATGCTCTACATATCATCATAATGTATAAAAAAGTAGTGTTCCTATCCATTTATCCATCGGATATCCAGATCTGAATTTATTCGGATATCCGTTTTATGTCTGTTTACTATTGATATCCAGATAATTATTTGAATACCTGTCAGATTATCCGGATATCTGAGCGATTTGAATTATCCGGATAATCAGATACAGATAAACAGATGACGGATTTATCCGGATTGGAACTCTATAAAAAAGCATACCTTTGTAGCTTTTTTATAATATTTGACGTTATCCTTTTCAATATCGTGATGAGATCTAATAGGTTCTTTCAATTCATTACCAACGACCATACCAGGACCTTCAGTAGCTGGACCACCGCAGAAAAGCATTATACGCGCTCCTGCTCCTTGAAAAGTAGTCTAATGAATGATTTAATAATAAGTATATTTTATAAAAGTAAAAATAATTAAACGAATAATAGAGAATTATATAGATTATATAGACCTCCATTAATCCAATGGCAACACTCATTGCAACACCTGTGCATCTTTGAGGTCGTTTATCATTTGCGACAGGCCATGGGTCACGTTGAAGTTGTTCTAGGATGGACGTCAAGGTAAATTCACATTGTTGAACCGGTAAAAGAAATCTAATAAATAAAGAAAATATTAATAATCATGAAAAAAGAATGAGATATAAATAGTTTCACGACTTACCGACTAGCACCAGGGTTTTGAGGAGCCCCAGGTTGGTTTGGTCGTTGCATTTGAGGGCGTAAATTTTGAGCAGACAAACCAAGCATTTCTTGAATTTGCTTAGATGTATATTCTTTTGTTCCTCGAAAGACATAAGATTTAGGGCATTCATTATATCCAAGTTCGTGAACTTGCGCCTATTTTATTTATAAGAATTTTCCATTATTATATTATTATATCGCGATTTTTATATAAAACATAATATAACGGGAAAAATGAAGAGTCTATACCATTGTACCAAAAGTAATTAAACCAACTAATGCATGGGGTGGTAACAAACTCAAGCTAACAACCAAAGAATCCTTCAACGCTTTCAGATCATCGTCTTCAAGACAAGTATCTACTACATACAAAAATATCGGAGGAATTTGGGCTGCGCGATTAAGGGTGTATTCAATGGTGGTATACTTTGGCAGCAGCTCAGCGGGGAGGTTGGTATTGGAAATATCTTTATAATGAGGAGGAAATGCATTTCTCTGAAGACAAAAAGGGCAGATCCAAAGCTTCCCGCGAACATCAATTTGACTAATAAATAACCAGTTAGAAATATTATAAAACGTGTAAAAAGCAAAATAGATTAACATACCAGTATGGATTTAAAATTGCACGACAAGGTTGTCTGCAAGTAACAGGTTCATAATAGATTGGGGGTAAATCTTCTCTTTCTTTAAGTGGAGTATAAAGACATGATATAGGCACAACGATCCTTGTTGCATCTAAACGAGAGGCAGGGTAGACGTTCCAGGAAAACCTTGTTCCGTCTTGTTCTTCAATCTCTTCAAAATTCATTGTGCAGGTAGCAATATTTTACAAATTTGCTATCGCTATAATCGTATTAACTTTATATATGATTATATCACATAAACGTGTAGCTTTTTGTACGGTTAATTCAATCTATCGTAACACAATCTACAATCTATTAATATGATAAATTTTGCTGATAACAAAATTTATAAATAACTACTCGCATTTGATAATATATACTGCACATAACTTATATACTTTATTTGAAGATTAATGATCGAATTGTTTAGAGAAAGAAGTTCAGTGAATCAAATATTTATTTATGATTTATTACTACGTAGAATTTGTAGACTTTGCATATACTTAATATATCAATGTATATTAATATTGTCGGGACCATAACAACCCCACTTAATAAGATATTATATTTACAAGAAAAATATATACGTATAAACCTTATAAACCTGCAATTTAAAAAAAAAAACATTTTATTGTCTACATTTAGTATTGATTGTTTACCTTTTTCATTAACCACATATTAGTCAATTGATTGAGATGGACTCACTCTATTAAAAACACTACACTGGGTGTCAAGAATTTTAACAATCTTATCGTAGATCCAAGGTTTATTGTGTATTAGTTTTGTGTAGATCGGTAGATGCTAAATCCAAATGTTAAAGAAAATTTAGCGAATTAAAACAATATATAAAGAATAAGTAATAGTAGTTTACACCAATTTACCTATAATATGTATGATTAAGGTCGTCGAGAGAAATTATTTTATAAAACTTTACAGTTCACCGGTTCATCTAAAAAAACTTTTTAGTATTAAGGGCAAGAACTTTTTTAAAGATCTGATTGTTAGATAAAATAACGAAACATTCTAAAAAAAATTATACGTTCCCTCAACAAATTTCTGTCACCATTAATTTTTACATGCAAGCATCTGATTATATCACCTAACAGACAATGAAATTAAACAACCATAGTAATATGATATATAATAAAATTAATATATGGTGGTGAACCAATAAATCAAACAAATTTTTTATATAAACCTTTGAACAAAGTTAGCAAGAATCTGATCACATTTGATAAATAAATTTTACCAATTATTTTGTTCAGAGTTTCAAAAAAATTTATTAAAAGAAATTTGTTTGATTTTTCTATTGACCCAACTCCATATATGTGTTGTGTATACTCGATGTATATATATATATATTTTTTTTACCTGAACCCAAGACAATGTCTGACAGTTAACACAGGCCACCTTACAAGCTAAGCAAGGTCTAAGATCAAGTAATTAATGAGTTGCTCAAAAATTTTTGCTCCACTAAAAGAATTTAACACAAATCGCATCAAATTAAGTCATGTCATTTAGAAACAAAAGTTTTATTCGAGAGGATCAATAATTTTCACAATAGAAGACATTATTAATTAATTTCATACCTAATTTTACTATCATATTATGTCATTTAGAAAAACTTGTCAATTTAAATGCACACAAGAATTAATAATTGTTGAGGTAATGCGGGAACATCCCAAGAGTAAGCCTCGTTGTGTTATGACCTCTCTACCCTCAAAGAAGATCAGAAAAGACCACAATCGCATAACTGTGCTATGACTAACGAAACCAATCGTGACACTCCTAACAGCCTCAAGAGTAAACTCTTTCTTTGGCATAGAGAAGATCAACGAATGGTAATGCCACACTATGGGCGACACTTTCTGCCATATGTCCGAGGACTTTCCCCAAAGCAATAAATTTGAGCAAATAATTTAAAAAATTACTGCCCCGTATGTGGTGCTTTGACAGCGATTCTTTGAGGTGTTCCCAGCTTAAAGAGTAAAATTAAAGATCAAGAAATTTTGGTAATGGAGTTTAATCTAAAGAAATAAGATAAAATATTAATTTTAAAATTAAATTAATAATATCATGAGTTTTACATTTATTTTATTATAAAGAGTTTATCGTTCAAAAAATCTGATTAAAGAGAACATTTAAATAAATTTTTTTTTTTTTTTTTTTGTGTCCTTAAAATCAAGTTCCACTATTACACGACATCACGCCTAAGCTTACCGTTACTCATGATCCATTTATATAACCTGTTTGCTTTTTTTGATAATCAGCATCAAAAATGCTCGCGATGTAGTGTAAACATGTCTGATACAAGTTATGTGTAAGTTGAAAAAAAAAAAAAAAAAATGCATTAGTGCACAGACGAATTACGAAAGCTCAGAAGTTTAAGAAAACAATTACACATTATTAATAACGCAAGTGATCGAAGATCAAATCAAAACAAAATAGAAAAATGTATATTTTGCCAAATATATATTCTTTTTATATTCCAAAGGAAGTTAGGTCTCAAAATGAGTTTACGACATTTTAAGACATTGTGTTTGACTTTTTTAAGTACCGATCAATTCACCGAAAAAAAACGATTTAAAATTCATTTATCGATAATCACTGTTTGAAACACAATTCCAGATTAGTAATAGTAAACAGATTTTTTCTTTCTCCTGGATTTTTTTATGACAAGATGAATGAACAAATTTCCGGTTACAAAAATTAATATGAAAAGATAGAATATGATCAATATGGGATGTTATTACAGTATGAGGTCATCAACCAATCAGATGATTTTAATTATATATATATTTAACTGTTAGGATTTGCTTACTGTCGCTACGTATTAGATTGATTCAGCGAAAATTACTTAAAGTGGATGGAGTATATTCATTATTAGATCATTAAATCAGGATTGAATGCTTTAAACCGTATAATAGAACATAACATATGATTTTGACTAATTCAGCAATTGCGAATTTTACGTATACAACCAATTAAAAATTTTCATTTATTAAAAAAAAATTTAGAACAAAAATATATAATTTAATAATCCTGATGCAAATTTTATATGTAAATCGATGCAAAATCAACATTTTAAAGATTATTCTTTTTTTATTGGAGTATTGGAAAAAAATCTAAATTTCTTTCAAAAAAAAAAAAAAGAACCGTATTACGGTTGATGTTTTATAGCGATAATTAAAAACCTTAATTAAAATATTGTATCCCTTCTCAATGATCTAAATCCATTATTTGAGTACACCGCTTACGCACTATATCCCTAATGATATAAAGTATATTTGATATTAAACAAGAAAGTATGACTCAATAAATATACAAACAAAAAAAAAAAAAGGAAACTTTTTGTAATGATCAAAAGCTTATGCGTGAATTATTATTATTATAAAAATTCGATCAGCCGATTTTGGAAAAAATCGACCGACTAAGCCTATGATTAGCTTTTAGCCGATTTTTTCATTATAGGCTGAGATCAACTAATTACTACCATTGCTTGCTGTAGATGGTGATTTTGAACCATGTTCTGATTTATCACCATTAACTTGTGAAGAATGAGGTTGATTAGAATTATGTTCTGAAGATTCATCTGATCTTGTTTGTCGACCATTTTCTTGGTTTACTCCATTACTATGATGTTGTTCACTATCAGAATGGTAACCTCCATGATGCGCCGATGCGCTATTAGCAGGTGTATGATAGAAATGTAATCCTTCTACATACTCCTGCGAATGATATGCTGGAGAAGTTAGAGGATGATCCGGAAGTTCTGTTGATTGTGGAATTTCAATCTTCATAAATGGTTTTCCACCTACAGCAGCAACATTCGAATTTGCGTTTGGCATTTGACGTGACTCAAAATTAGAGAATGCAGAGTGTGGAGCAGAAGTTGTAGCAACTATGTATAAAACAAATATATATATATAATTATAATTATTATTATATCATAATATTTCAATGTAAATGAAAAATTTTAAATTATAAATAAATAAATAAATATATATATATTTATATTTATATATTTATATTTTATATATTACCTCCTTCCATATGCATATCGATTTGTTGATTTTGATGTACTTTTTGATCGTGTGAACCGTTAACAATATTCGGATCCAAGTTAGGATTATTATAAACTTCAGGATTTTGATTTTCAGCGTCACCAATTGCTGGTACCATATATTGTTGATGAGGATGTTGTGGATGAAAAGGTGGTGTTTGTCCATTTGGACCTGCCATCATTAATAAAGCATCATTTCTAATTGGACCACCAGTTACTGGTGGGAAACCTTGAAAAGGTGGATACTGTCCATATGGTCCCGGAAAAGGACCACCATTAAAATCTTGTGGCATCACAGACCCATTTGGACCAGTAGGGTGTGGAAAACCAATGTGACGATCATTAGGAAAAGCAGGATTCATTCCCATTGGATTATAACGATCATGATTATCAGCATAGTGACCAGGACTACGACCACGTACGACTAAAGGCGCTGAAGTTGATGTAGCAACTCGATATTGTTCACCATTTTCTGCTTGAGCGTATAGATCAACCATTACTACATAATATTGTTGTGCAGCACGACGTTTTCCATTATTTGCAGTAGCGGTTTTAAATTGAATACGTTCAAAAGTAACTATATTTGAATTAGAACCAACTGAACTAAGATTTAGATTTCCACCAGGACGAATAGGTTTTGGAACAGGAACCATTTGAGGACCTTTATCACGTTTTGGAGTATGTTGTACTAACTCAATCTTTTTGTCACTGTTGGATACTCGTGCTGTGATTCCTAATAAGAATTGAGTTACTGTGTGAAATTGACCGTCTACTTCAAGCAAGCATGGTACATCAGCTTCGTTAACAGGATGAGTCGCGCTTGAAATGGAAAATGCACTGCTAATTTGAAAATAATTTCTTCGATAACACGTCCAGTCATTATCGGCCAAAAAGAAACCACGATCAACTTTTGAATTGATACGAAGTTTAAAACTAATTTTATTAATAAAGTTATATAACAAAGATTTTTTTTTTTAAAAAAAAAGTACATATATATATATATATATATATTATATATATAAAATAAAAATATTATTATTATTACGATTAACAATAATGATAATAATATAAGAAAAACATTTTAGAATCATTTAAACAATAACTAACCTATAAGTCCTGTCCATGCTCCATAAATTATAATGTTGTTGAGTCGGTGAGAAGAAAGGGCCAGCGTCTACTGGGAAACCGGATGCATCTGCCCTACGCTTCCTAACACTAGGCTGGAAAGGCGCCGCGTGAAATGATGTGAATGTTGGACGGTTGTCAATCTTACGATCAGGAACAGAGTTTTGTGTGTTTGTGGTTGAATTGATATTCGGAGAATCATTCTGTCGAGGCGTCGTAGGAGTAGCAGGGGTAGACATTGAAACAAAACTATGAATTTGAGTATTGAATATTAGAGAAATATTTTTTTTTGAATTATTATACATTTAAATGGTTAGCAAAGAATAAAAAATAAATAAATAAAAAAAAAACAATAATAATAATATTATTATTATTAATTGAAAAAAAAAAAGAAGAATGATAGGAATGATAAGATAGAAAAATTAAAAAGAAAGCACGATGATCACAGCTTCCACCACATATGCGTAAATTATTTTGACCTTTGGAAGAAATTGGATACGCAAGGAAGACGCATTGATTATACCTCCGAAATCTTTACTACCTTTGATATTGGGGTTGTCTATCATGTGGGTTAATAATCTCTTGCTTTGGTGAAATAAACATGTTAAGATAAGTGTTGTGAGTGGGCCTTGAAAAGAAGGGATACATTGTGAAAGGGATATATATGTGTTTAAAAGCACATATACCGGTGATAACTGGTTATGTCAGAAAGGGAGGAAAGCAGTAAAGGCAGGAGAGCGGCAGGACGCAGCGTAAAGACTTCAGGGCATAAAGCGTGTGTAAGGTAACACGCGGCGGGAAGAAACATCAACTTGCATAACCCAAACAAGTTTGTACCAAGTACAAAATAAAACGCGGGTGGTGTGCTATGCTCGTTGTGGAAACTGTAAAACGTGCGCGGTACGAAACCGACGTGAAAAAAAAAATAAATAAAATATATAAAAGCCTGTCAACACTTACATTTGCTGAGAGTGCATTTGACCTTGCGCTGCTTGACTTTCGTATGGAAATGGCTGTATAAAGTTTTCCGTAGGCATACCGTTCATCTGTGGTGACATTGTAGAATGTTGATGTTGAGGAGAAGGAGGAACTTGAGAAGTCTGTTGAATTGACCACTTTTCCTCGGAAATATTCATAATAATATTGAGCCAAAAAGTAGGTAGAATACCCCTTGCAGACGTTAAAAGATATTTTCAAAAAATTTGTAAAAGATCAACGGTAACGAGATTCCTCGGAGCTATAAAGTATATAAAGGTGTATTAAAAAAAAGAAAATAAATAAATAATAAATAAAAGAATAAAAGATTTAATAAAAGCGAGAAACCAATGAAAGTAAGGTTTATTATATATACATAAGAAAAGATTTGAGGGGATAAGTTGATTGTCGGATAACTAATATCCGAAACATACGATTCAAATAAAGAAAAAGAAAACCGAAGAGGATAAATAAAGGAAGAAAGAGAAGAGCATACACTCTATAAAAGATTTCTTCAAAGAAATTTCTCTTAATAATATAATATAATATATTTTATTTTTAAAATATTTCGCTTTTAATTACACGAACACTAACAAGCTATTAGGAAATAGGATAGTTGTACTTGGATCCCTTGGAGAGCAGGGAAAAAGTGGTCCAATGTTACTCACCTTTTGTAGGTGCACAAGCTGACCTTTTTTGCTCAAAACTCTGGAGAGATGTTTTGAAGAAAAAAACCGAGCGCAATCTCTATATAAGTCATTGTAAAGGGTAATAAGAGTAACCAATGATATGAGAGCCAGATTTTTGGGGAGTTTTTTTTCATTTTGATATAATTGAAAAGTTTGCCAGTTAAGGATTTTGATTGGTCACGCAACAAAAACCCCCAATTCTCAAATCAAGTTTTGAACAGGAATTTGCATCGACACACAAAATCTTGGTGTATAAAAAAAAATTTTTTTTAAAATGATGGCATTTATTACTATGAATGGGTAGAAACTCAAAAAGCGTGACCAGACATATAACGCATCATTCTCACTACTTTTTGCTTTCGATTAAACTAAAAACAGTAAAAGATTAAAGCCAGTACAACATAAAACCGATTAACAGGTATTATTAATGCGTTTTTTTTTTTTTTTTTTTCACAAATTACAAATTATAAAAAATTTTATTAAAATTTATAAAAAATATATATTTACGCAGTTTACGATAAAAAATACAATGTTCAGAGTTTAAAAAACGTTCGTGTAAGTCATACATAATTCCTCGTACAAAAATAAACATCTCACAAGCCTTTTTTATCCATCGTACCACGTTATCTATAACGCAAATAATTTTATGCTTTACACTTAGATACAATACCAAAGTTATCTTAATTGACAAGATAAATAACAATAAATGACAATACTTATGATTAATAAAAAGCCAAATATCCTTGTACGCCCTCAGCTCGCTCCTATGTTCCAAATACGGTAAGGCGTTGGTCGTTCCGATGCGGGTCGTGAGTACATTTTTTCTTCAATGTCTAGGTGTGGGTAATCTGGCTGTACAAAGA
This sequence comes from Dentiscutata erythropus, assembly GCA_910591965.1. Classification (NCBI taxonomy): domain Eukaryota; kingdom Fungi; phylum Glomeromycota; class Glomeromycetes; order Diversisporales; family Gigasporaceae; genus Dentiscutata; species Dentiscutata erythropus. The sequence goes on along the minus strand of CAJVPY010001872.1, from coordinate 4,700 downwards.
ATTTCGTTAGGCAAAATCAAGTTACCTTTCTGGAATTTGTCTCATTTAAGAAATCTGCAAACTTTTTAATCTGGCACAGCCCGCTATAAATCAAGTTTCATCTATTCCCTTGTCATGTGCAAATGTGTTCGTAACTCAAATCATTCGTTTATTTTATTTACGTACGTGGACAATTCATTAACTCTAATTAAGTATATATATCGATATATATATATATATATGTATATATACACGTTGTTAAAATAATTTAAAAATAATGATAAGCCACCTGAAAGACTAACTGTAGATATTCCTGTTGTAATCTTGTCTTTAAGGAAACCCAGATGCTGGCGGTACTGATTGACTTGATTAGATTTTCCTCATGCATGTATTATCAATCATTTTGTATATATAAATTATTATTAATTTCATATAATCAAAGACGAATTTTCATTATCATTGTCCGTTATGATTTGGTTACATTCGATCTTGTGTCTGGATACTTTTAATTCTTTTGGTTTGACAAATTCTTTTGGTCTGACAAAGTTTTTGACGGCTCTGAAAAATTTTCCTTTGGAATGTCCGGATGCATGGTTACGAAATTAAAAGGGCATGGCGACTTTTCTTTTTTTCCCTATTAAATTTATCATAGTCTCCGCAAAAAATTTTTTCTCACACAAAAGGAGATCCTTTTTTTTTTCGCGGTAACGTTTCTTTGTACTCTCCCTCGTTTTTTTCGTTCTGCTTCATATCCACGAGTACATCAATTTTTCAACACAACGTATTTCCTTTTTAGCTCCGGTGCTTTCGGTAGAATATCAATGGGTGTACAAATTATGTACATAGTACGCCCACACGGCGCTGCACAAAGATAGTCATGAACAGGATTTTTCCATAATTGCACTATTTACCTACCGCATGGCTGTCCGACGATTCCTATTATATCTTTTATATGTTTATCCGTTAAAATGCTAAGATCCGTATTTCACAAAAAAAAACCACGTGAAATTTTATTTCTATACATTTTACTTTTTTTTTTACTTAACTTAGCGAATAATTTTTCGTTTTACGTACGCATAAATTTTTTAAATAAATATATTTGTAACAATCTGTGGTACGTATAACAAAAATTAAGTTATATATAGTACATTTATAGTTAAGTCTTTTTATAAATTAATTGTTACAAATAATAAATAAGCAATTATGCAACTATTATAATTATATATAGTATATATTATTATTAATACACCTGTATACAGCATATATTGTATAATTATATATACATTAACAATTATTTATTAAAATATATTGTCAAATTTAAACTTGTTAAAATTTATATATATATATGGATTGTAGTATATATAAATTGTATAATATACTTACTATACTGTATACTGTATATATATTATTATGTATTTTATATATAGTATATATATACAGTATTTAAAATATTATTATAGTACTATAGCATGTAAAACTATTTTATATACAGTATAATAACCAAATTAATATAACATGTAAATCAAACCAACTTTTATATATCAAAACAAATTAATATTAGAATAAAAATATTAAAATTAAATAGTTTTTATAATAAAATTTAGCAAGAAATTTTTTTTTTTTTATTAAAGTTTAAAAAATAGTTTTTTAAACAAAATTTTAAAATATAATTTGTTTTTTTAAAAAATTCTTTATTTTTATTATAAGAAGCCAATTTGTATATTATTTAAAAATATTACTAACCATAACCGGTGGTAATCATTACTGGAGTGCTTATATCTTAAAAACATACTAAGTAAACTTAATTGGGTATCCTAAGTAAAAATGTTCAGGACCCCCGAAAACCTTACAAAAACTAAATTCAGAACCTTGTATTAGCTCTATATTATTTTATATAAAAAAATAATAATTCTTAATACCTACACCCTAATCCTAAAAATATCTAGAGGCGGTGACGATTACTGCTAGTGATTTGTAGTTAAATTCTATTATTTAATACACAAGATTTTAAAACAAAATATACAATAATAGTATTAGTATACTATCTTTGCTAGAAGCTTAAATCTATAATTGATTTTGTTAGATTTACTGTATTTATCATATTTAAAATAATAATTATTTTGCTTTTACAATACATTTTTTATATATTTTTATTAAATTTTAATATTAAAAAAATTTATATTACTCTATTTGCTATTTTTTTTTTTTTTTAATTTGATAGCTATATTATATGTCCTGCTTTATTAATGATTTTTGCAATCTAAAAATTTATAGCTTACACCATGCCTTTAATAACAAAAAAAACTAGAATATAGCTTACTTGGTTTCCAATTAAATTTATATACGATCTGCCAAAAATGAGTTTAATTTTACTAGTTTGTTTCTATACCTTTATAAATAAAAACTTGCTCAGATCACTGATTTGATTCACCAACCTATTATAACTATCTTTTTTCCCAATCTTCTTTTCTTAGCTTTTTAGATAAAAAAATACTACCAAAAAACAACAGGAAATTTAGAAATAAAAGAGATATACAAACAAAAAAAGAGAGTAAACAAACTAAAAAAAAAAACAAAAAAAAAACAAAAAAAAAAGTTAAAAATAAAATAATCATAATGATATTATTTTTGCCTATACTAGGCTATAAAAATTATATAATATTATATGGAAAAATCTAATCTAATACTATATGTAATAATAAAAAGAATTTTTTTTTTCCTTTGATAACCTTGTACTAATTTATTAGAATTTTTGTAATTTACAAAATTAACTATCTAATTTACATATTAGGCAAATACCCAGCTGCTATAAAAGTGCTCAAGTATGGTTACTGTACTGATGTTTGCTAACAAGCTCCACATACAGTATTACTTGTATTTAAAAACCTGCTATAGCTTGGTACTCAACTATCTAAATTCGAACCAATTACATTTTGCTTTCCTTCTAGACTTATTTTACCAATGTTTAGGCAAAATATATTTTCTTCTACTTCTGCGTAGTGCAAACATATATGCCAATTTACAAAAGAAAAACTTTTTTTAAGAGCCGATTCCTTTTTTCAAACTTATCTCATCTAATATCTTCCTGAACTCAATCCACTTAGATCCCAGCAGATTTATACTACCTTCTACTTCTATGTAAAACTAATATATATGCTAAAATTATAAAGAAAAGTACAGTTAAAGAAATTCTTTAAAGGCTTCCTTATAATTGAAAAAAAATAAAAATTGTTCTAAAAAAGAAAACATAACTCAAAAGAGAAAATGAAACAACAAGAAAAAAAGGAAAGAGAAACCTAAACCGATTTTAATATAAATAAAAATAGATAAAACAAGCAGAAAAAAGAAAAAATTAAATGATTTGAATACACTATTATAACCCGTACCAAGTAATTTAAAAATTATATACTAGATGCAATATCTGTATATATCCGTTGTAAGTCTAAGCTTAACCTTAAAATTTTCTCTAACTCATTTCTGAATCTTTTTAATAATCTAGTCCGTATTTCAAACCAAGTGCTGCCACAGTACTAGAATCTGACTCTCCATATACGGTGCCAATAATGACAAGGATACAACATTTTTATAAAGACGCTATAACTCGGGTACTCGTGTCTCAAGTTACTTGGTACCATCACTAGGGTTTCTTTTTTGACTGAGACTCGTTTCAAGGCCCATGCAATATATTCGTTTTCAAATACATAGTTACTATCTACTAGTTTATCTAGATTTGGTAAGTAAACAATGCCAATCTTTTGGAGGGAGTAAGCCAAATCCCCACTTTTTATGAAAAATTTTTGAAGCCTAACGAAAAAATGACAAGAGGTAAAGAGGAGCCACTTAAGCTTCAAACTAATTTAAAGAAGTGTGAGTTTTCTTTTCTATAGTCAAGACCTACTACCCAACACCTGCTTAACCTTTTTTCAGTAAGTGATAAACTTTAGGTTTGTTGGCAGGTAGCGTATGAGAACTACCTCTAAATGACAAGTGCCAAAACTATGCAGTAAGTGATAAACTCTAAGTCTGTCAGCAAGTAGCATATGAGAACTACTTCTAAATAATAGGTGCTAACTTATTGTCTAATATGTCAACTGCCAGCTTGTAGAGTCTCTTTTTGCAATAAAATGTTTTTAAAAAAATATAGTTTAAGTAATTATCAGAAAAAGTTCTCTATAATAAAAAAAATTGAAAAGAAAAAAAATTATTAAATATTAAGAAATTTTAATATATAATCTCTCTGACCTTTTATAACACTGTTATTGTTTATTTAGAAAGCAAAAACCAAATAAGCTCATAGGATATTTTATTTTAGTAAACATGTTCTAATTTAGAAAGAGTAAATACTATCTATCTTTTAAAGAGAATATGCTAATTTTTTTGCTTTTTGGCCAAAATTTCTAAAAAAATTCCAAAATAGCAGAAATATGATAGAAAATATATGATTACAAGTACTTTTAAAATTTCTAAAGAGTATATTGGAAATTCAAAACTTCTGTTGTTTCTCCTATATTTTTTTTTAAATTAATAGCCTTCGAGCTTTGTTAACAAAGTAAAAGCTTATAGTGGTCTAGTCATCACCCTCTTCAAGTGGCAGGTCTAGAGTTCAAATCCTACGGACGACGAATTTTGAAAAATAGCCTGTGCTATGGTTTACGGTTGTCAATTATCAGTTGGATCTAGAAATCTGTAATCTCGGTTATACCATCTAGTTATGGGAGCTT
>CAJVPY010001871.1:0-17909 GCA_910591965.1 Dentiscutata erythropus | reverse complement strand
TATAGTTAACATCATAGGGATTTTGCCCCAAATTCTAATATAGAAATTGTGCCGATCTTATCCGGATCAGCAATTAATTTATTAAAATTTCTATACTTATATTATTGTAGTTTTGGTCAATTAGTTTTAAAGAATAAACTATTTCAAATTATAAAAATAATTCGTTAAAATTAGGGAACCTGGCACGCCTAAAATCATTTGACATGCTGTTTAACAAATAGCCTGCACCCTGGCATGCACAGGTCGAATGATGGCAAATCGGGTACAAATTAGGTGTCTGATTTTAAGCTGGTTGCTACCCGATTACTACCCGATTGATGTTGTAACAAAAATTGACATCAATCGGGTAGTAATCGGGTAGCAACCAGCTTAAAATCAGACACCTGATTTGCCATCATTCGACCTGTGATGCCATATTATAAAATTTTCTTTAATCGATCAGATTTAGAGTTTGGAACCGGATCCGATTTCCTTTGGATTCGATTTAAATTTGGTATAAAATCGAATCTGCAATACTCATATTGTCTGCACAACCTATAGAATTTCTATAAAATTTCTATAATGATAAAATAGTTTTTATCCATCGAATGTTTTATCACATACCTACAATGACGCTACTACGTATTGTTATTTTTTTGAATTTGACTAATAAAGTAATTGTTTGAATAAATTCATATTTCAACTTAATAATTCGGATTTAAATCCGAAGCAGAAAATCACTAATTAATATAAATACGGATTCCAAAACAAAATCCGGTTCCAAACTCTAATCAGATTACATAAATATAAATTTATAATAAGTTTATAATAAAGGCATGCCATAATGAATTTTAGACACTCTGGGCATGTCACCATAGCATGCCAGAGGTGCCATGCCATGGTCTATTATGCCAGGTTAAGCTATAACAAAAATTTATTAAAGCTATTTAAGAATTCGAACGATTGGCCATAATAAGTCGTGTAATAAAAATCAGGTGACCAGATAAAAAACGTTCTAACACGTCAAAAAGACACTAAAAACACTAAACACAAATGGGAATGTTAATCGGTCCCTTCAAGATCGGGTCATTAAATCACATGAAAACACATATTTATATAGGATTTGGATCCTGGTAGAGATGTACCCGTCTACCCAGGTATTATTAAATTACTGTATCCAGGTAAGTTAAAATTACGGTAATTTATGTAATTTTGTGTAATTTGCGTAAGATTCGGTAAACTGAAATTTCATGAAATTGTAATTTTGAACACGACATTTAGCTTCAGAGTTCAATTTCGGTGATTTATGGGTTACAATTTGGATCGTACATTCATCAAATGATGCAATAATGCTGGTCAAACTTTGTAATCTGGTATTTTATGTATGACGTGAAAATTACACGAAATTTGGGTTTTCCGAAACTTACGTAAAATTACATATAATGTAAATTGTATTGATCCGGGTACAATCTCTAGATCCTGGATAGGATTTAACATACAAATTAAATTGATTGAATGGATTATTCGGAGAATATAGTATGGTATAAACCCTATTTAAAGATGTTTTATGCGATAGACTTGACATATCGGCGGATTTGTGGAATTTGATAAATTAGGGATGTTAACAGTCCGGTCTGGTTCAGTCTGGTCAATTTTGGTCCAAGTTTAGACTTTGCTAGTCTAGACCGGTCCAGACAGGTCTTAAGACTAACTGTGGTCTATTAGTCTAAGACCGGACCACATAACAACCCTATGATAAATGGAAAAACCCAAGAGCCGTAACTCTGGTCAAATTTGCAGATCATTTGGCCAGGTTTGAAATTATTTGACTTCAAAGCTTACCAAATGATCTGCAAATTTGACCAGAGTTACGGCTCTTGGGTTTTTCTATTTATCAAATTCCACAAATCCGCCATAATCCCTAAACACAAAAAAAAAAAAAGAGGCGATTTTTATTAAACTTGTTAATATAATTCATTCTTGTGTTGCGCCGCACACGAAAACAACTGTACCAAATACATATTAGCCATTCTTTAAAAAAAAAAAAAAAAAAAAAGAGGCAATATGACTTTTGGCATCATAAGCATCATAGAGGCAATAGTCGGTTTGGTTTCAGCTTGTTCATAAATTACACATACTATAAATAATCAATTAGAAAATCAATTAAGATATTTTTTGATAAATGTCATTTCTGATTAAGGGAAAAACAGAATTCTTTTTTTCTTATTCTTAATTTCATAAAAATTTTCATTTTTTTTTATACCCGTTTGAATCCATACAAGAACGTAAATTTTGCATATCACAGTTCCAGAACGAAAATGACGATAATTTGTCAATCGGTCTTTACATTTAGTATACGATACTTAAAAGAATAGATTAAAATTTTAACACGATCGAATTTGCCTAAAAAACACGAAAAACCACTCAATGTACGGAAACACAGCGAATATGCTTGCACAATTGAGATAGTTTTTGTAAAAAAAGAAAAAAAAGAAAATACGAGTCGAAAAAAAAGGAAAAAAAGACCTAACACTAGAAAGGAAGCCTATAATGTTTGAGATGCGTGATATAGCAATTAGAAGATAGTAAAAATTAAAGTATAAAAAAATGAAACTTTACCTAGTGTTCGTAGTAAATATAAATAACCAGTTGGCTATTTAGACCTGCGTCGCCATTTTGCAATAAACTTTCCCTTATTTTCTCTTCGCACAATATCAGAAAGCGCGTCAGCATCATCTTCCGAGGATTCCTGTTTTTTTACGATATTGTCATCATTATCATCGGATTTAACGTCGTCAGGAACATTATCAGGTGCCATATTTGTTACTGAAGAAGGATTAGTGCTTTCGCTTGTTTGATCAGGTAAATCATCGTTGGCTCTCCGATAACGAGCTTCCTTACGGATCGGAATTTTAATTCCCTGTTTAGCAAAAGCTTTAGAAAGCGCAGTTGATTCTGATGTAATATTTAGGCATAAAATTATGTTTGTTTGTTTGTCGGAAATTTAGTGTTACTACTACCTGAAACGATAATTCGGAAATAACATTACCCCTGTTGCTCTTTTCGTACCTGTCATACCCGGAAACTTTTTTGCGGAATATGCTCTAAAAGCAGAGCTATAAACTTCAGCTGCTATGATCCCGCGAGTGGGTGTGAATCCGTTCTGTGATCTGCAGATTAAATAAGTTAAAATGAATTTTAAACAAAGTAAACAAAGGAATTAATTGTTTATTTGTTTTGACATAAATGTTTGTAAATGCTATGTTTTTTTATGATTACTATTAATAACTTACTGATATAGTTGCTCCTTAATGTCACAAAACGAGAATTTTAGGGTAAAGGTACCTTCTGTTCTAACTGACAAGTCTTGAAATATAAAGAATATTCCTAATTTATTCATATGGTCGTTAAGAACATATGCAGACGAAATACATTGACCCATAAGATTTCGAGTGCACATTGGCGCGTTTAGCGACATGACACTTGAGCTCGAAGAAGAAGGTTGGGCAGGAACAGACGAGGGATTAATTACAAGAATACGCTCTTCCTTACAATCTTTGGACCATAGTCCGGCAACAACAACCATAGTGGAATGGTCCACAGAACTACGACAATATTAATACAATTATATAATTATAAAAATTTTAAATCGCGATTAATCTAAATCTATCGTTTTTTCAAATTTGTTTATTGGATAATTCCTTTATTTCTGTAAAGTCTGCTCATGCTCACAAAATGTAAAGAGCAAATAAAGCGATGACTCATTATTTACCTTTCAGGTACAGGTGTTCCATCTTCAGTAAACACTAGAAGTCTAATGACAGGAGGTGGGTCTATTGGACGGCGGTCTTTGTCACCGAAGCCACACATTCTCGCACGTATAGGCTCTTGAACGACTTCCAGTTGGTACCTGTAACTAATATGAAAAACAAAGGCATATTTATTTCATATTTATAATTATAATAATAGTTTTAGCATTTGCAAAAGGTCGCTATACGCGTCGGATGATATTATTGCTTTCTTTAGGAATTTATAAAGGAAAAAAAAGTTACTTTGAAGAATTCATTTTTTTTTTTATCGAAGGAACATAAAGAGCGAATTCTAGAGGTTACATGATAAAATAGTACTTATAATATTTTACATGATTGGATTATGTAATTTTCCGTATCTTTATAGAGACATGACAGATCATGTGACTTCCGACCTTCAACACTTAAAAAGTCAAAACAATTAACAAAAGGGTATTGTTATAACAAAGATAAAGGCTAATTTAGACAAAATAAAGAAATTAGTTTAAAGACGGTTTCATATGAACTTCAAGCGAATTTATTAGTTTATACGTTACACTTGATCTCTTAATTTGATTGGTAGGAATCTGATCAGGGCACTGAATCACATGATCCAATTTTTTGTTTTCTCGCGATGACGACAGGGTACTTTTAGTGATCAAGTAGTATGTACGTGCGTACGTATGTCCCGTTTTCATTGGAAAATACTCTGTGACCGGTTTCCTTACTTGGGTAGGTGCTAGATTTCATGAGATCATAACCTTAATATTTATAGTCAACTTCTGCATATCAGCATTTCATTCTCACCTTCTACGAATTCACACAAGGCGACTTTTAAAAAAGTATAGCAAAAGATGAATTTGATTAATAAATACGTAATCACATCTCCTTTAGTTGATAGTAATCGCGTAGTTATATATGCTATACAATTTCCATAAAATCAATACTTTATATGTTGGCCACACATGCCACTTGTAAAGTTTAGAGAAATTGAAGATAAAAGACCTACCTTGCACGACTCTATATAAAGTTCTTTTCTTTTTAAATGGAAAAAAACCACACTCATTGCAGTTTTCATACCTATCAACAATTATTAATTTTCTAATAGCCTGGTTTTATTATTTAAACTGGTCAGAAATATGACCAGAATTAAGAATATATCTACATATTATACCCTGGTTACTATATCAAGATCGCAGGGTATAAAACATGCCACATTAATTGTTGGCCCTTTAGGTTAAAATACTGCAATGGAGTAAACATGAAAAACTGAATAATGCAATTTATAGAGTTTATTATAAAGAAATGAAAATAGGGTTACAGTCATTGATATATTTTTTTAAAAGAATTTTTTTTCTTAAACATCGCGATAAAGAATTTCAAAAATCACGAGAAGGTAAATTAATATTGCAAATTAACTTCATATATATTTTAACTTTCCTCTTTTTTTATTGCAGGATGGTAGATGATAGTCAATAAATTTAGATAATGTTCAAAAATAAAGAACGAAAAAATTATATTTTCAGAAGAAAAATTAAGGAGAATAGAACTTCGAAGAACTTCCATTTTTATAGCACAAGCAGCAGATGAAACTTTTATAAATCGTATAACGTTACACCTTACTATGACATTCATCCCCAAAAAAATTTATTTTGAGCAAACTTCGTATAAAGTGATTTTATCAATGGCGCAAAATTATATGAAGAAATCTAATTCAGATGGAAAAGGAATGTAGGCTGATTTTTGCTTTAGAAACAAAACAAGTCTGCTTTTTTTTCCTATTGCCAATTAATATAAACCATATGAAATAATTGGTTCCTACCTTTGGTTTTAATTATCTGCTCTGAATAGTCCTCCGATTCTAAAGTTAGCACATATATATATTTATATTGGATTCCTTCACACGAGCAAAATCTAAAAAAAAAAATCCAATATTATGTCGATCTCATATTAAAAAAAAAGGAAATATGCATCTTGCGTGGATAAAGAATTTAAGTGTGGAACGGCGGTTATTTCTTTTTGCTTCAACATAAGTGTTATTCTCTCAGGATTATTATAGGATTTAAATATTAATATAGACTATTTGACTAGTCAAAGTTAGATAGTTCAAGCCAGATGACATGTGAATGTATATAAATATGTAGGCAACTTAATAGAGCATTTTTGTTTCTAAATGTATATGCACAAGTGTGCAATTAAATTTGAATAAGGAGCTTGCGCAAAAAATGATGTGCAAGAGTCGATCATGTGTCATGGCGAATAGATGTTTTTCAACCACCCCAGCATCCCCAACCTAAAAAATTTCACAATTGGGCCGAATTAAAATTTAAGATCAGGTGTAACATAAAATTAAACTAAAAATACCCAAACCCTAACCCTAACCTAACCCTAACTCTGGTAGCGAAATTTTTTAGGGTGGTGATGCTAGGGTCATAATGTTTTTTTCATCTTAAATTTAACTTTTGTAAACTATTGACTAGTAATCACCTATTATCTATATTATGTGCCAATTTGACTTATAATCAGGTACTATATAAATATAGTAAAAATCAAAAAAAAATTGTATCTATATTTTGGTGAGTACTTGTGTATAAAACTTCAGTCTCAGTAATTAATTTATTTCCTATCTGAATACCCGAATACAAATAGGCGCTAGAAAAATGAACATTAATACCATAGTGGATCATGTGAAATTGCGGACAACCCACAACTAGGGTTGTTATGTGGTCCGGTCTTAGACTAATAGACCACAGTTAGTCTTAAGACCGGTCTGGATCTAAAAAAAAATTGGTCTGCTCTAAGTCTTAAGACTGGATTGTTCTGGACCGGCCTAGACTAGCAAAGTCTTAAGACAGAAGACCATAATAGACCAGACTAGACTTGGTCCAAAATTGACCAGACTGAACCAGACCGGACTGTTAACATCCCTACCCACAACCAATCATTTTAACATATTTAAAGTTTTTTTTATCGATTTTGTTAGTTCAATGTTTTATAAAGAATTAAATTTCCTATCAACAAAGAAGCTGTCTAGATTTTTACAAAACTTTGATAGAAACTAGTATAATAATTATCTAAAAATATTTTATAAAGTTTTTTATCATTTTAAACCTTAAAGGTGTAAAAATAAAAAAATTCTTCATTGTGTGGACAAATTTAACTCGTTCAGAGTTTATTAAACTTATTATTATTTACGATAGAATATTGTTTTTATTGGTTGATCTGTAAGAATTCTGATTGGCCAAAATTAATACTTTATCGCATTAATCTATTGCAATGCGCATGTAAAATTCGAGGCATTTGCTTAAAAGGAAATATTAATTATTTTGTTTTACGTAATAGCATTATCAGAATCGCATCTAAGAAATTGTTGATCCCACTTGAACCCAACATTTATATGAAAGTTAAGCTTTTAAAAAGAATCTGGCAAAATTTAGATGACTTCGATATAAAAATTTTAATACGTGTAATTCAAGCCAAATTCTTATCGCTAATTCTTCAATCTTCTGTACAACAATATTAAGATGAGATCATCAATTTCACGTGACAATAAAAGCAGTGTTATTTTCGGGTTGGCCAATGACTAATTTAATGACCCTCATATTAATCATTTTTTAATAATATAGTGTTCCAAGTTACTTCTCATCAAAAGGCGTCAATATTCAATATTTATGTATGCCATCCAATCAATTCTAATTTTAATTGGATAAAAAAATTTTAAATAAAATTTTATATATATCTTTTTTTGAAAATAACTAAAATTACCACAGGTGATTATTATCTGTGATCTACAATATATAAACAAAAATAACTAGCTTCTTTAAGATTAGGGTAAAGGTAAGGGTTAGAGTAGACCTTTAAATATAGTAAAATTTAGCAAGAACAAAATTGATTTACATGTTACATCTGATCCTGAATTTTGATTGGCAGATTGACACAGGTAATAATCACCTGTGGCAATTTCCTTTTTTTTATAAAAAATGCCAATTTTTACCATTATTAACTTTAATATATATAACTTTATTTTTGAAGATTTTAAAAAATTCAACCGATAAATTTGATAGAGTTAATGATAAAGATTTATTTTTATCGGCTAATTATTTTAAAAATATTTTTAAAAATTAAATTTATAATTATTTGCTATGCCTATTTAATTTTCTGATTCAGTATTCTAAAAAAGAAAATCCCGAAAATCCCGAAATAAGCACCATACCCTCTGCCCTGTTTTTTTAAATCTCAGATTAACGGGAATAACTTGAGTAAAGACTTTATTGCTATTTCCGCTAATCTGAGGTTTAGAAAGTAGGGTAGAGGGTGTGGTGCTTATTTTCGGGAATTTACGGTAAATCTTTTCTGGTTACATTAAACATTATCTGTATTTTACATTGAATATTTATTTTTACTAATGTATGAAACACGGGTATACCGGTAGTCATAACTCAAGACTTTACTTATAAAACCACTTTGGGGTTCTAACAAAAAATAACCTACGTAAAATTTTAGTATAAAATACCCTTTAACCCTAATCTCAACCCTAATTAAGTAGTTTTTGTTTTATGAATTTTATATATTACACGGATTTGCAAATCAATTAACACCCGTACACTTGTAGATTTAGAAATTTTCTTTTTAAAAACTTAACAAATTTGATGAGGAGTGACTTGGAGCACTAGTAAAAATTTTAAATATAAATTTTACTTTATTAAAAGATAATGACAAATAATCTCTAAAAATAATATTTAGTCATTAAATGACAATAACCTCAATAGTTTAAGGTAGACTTTGTAATGAAGCAACGCATTGAATCATATTCATATTTGGAAATTCGCAATTTTTTCTCGTACGGTCAGTTTATTGAAATTTGAATTATGAGAGTTCATTACCTTAACCTTTTTTCAGATAATTAAATGTTACTTATTGTGCCATTTATTCAAGATAAAATTTAAACATAAATTACAAGTGAATTTTCATTCAAAGTTTATAAAATAGATATTGTTATTGTGGACGACTAATGTTTAACCGGCCGGTTCACAACTGATTAGAGTACAAACATATTTGGGAGACTGCAACTCGAAATATATCACAGCATGTCAAAATGCGTGATATAAATAAAGCACAAATCATGATTGTAAGCAGTAACTTACTGCGAAATATGGTAGTAAGTTAACGGTTATTTTTTACTGGCGGTTTGAGAGATTCGAGCATTATCGGAAATTTCGGGTTAGTAGACACTTAACCAACATAAAAAACACGGAATAAACCATTAGCAATTAGTGAACTTGCCATTATATATTACCTAATTTTAATTCCGCATATTTTAACATTAGCCAGCCTAATACTGCGATGACGTTAATGCTGGTCGCTTTGGCATGTAAAGTCACGCGCTTTGTATTCTCTATGTGCTATATATTAATTATATAATACCTTGCCTTACTATTTGTTGTTCATGCCTACCTTCATTATAATTCCCACGAGACATATCATGACCGGAAAACTTCTATAGAAAGTTTCCCGGTCACAAATATCACACGAAAAATTATAATAAAGGTAGGCATGAACAACGTAAGGCAGGGCATTATTCATGAATTTCCTGTGAAGAGTTAAAAATCACAACAGAAATTCCGATGACCATATGATGCAAACGGCCCTTCGGGCCATCTGTATCCCATGATCATCGAGAATCTCTGTTGCAATTTTTAAGCTCCCAGGAAATTAATAATACTAGTAAAGCTGATTAACCAAAGTTGATGAACAGATTATCACCTTTACATGTTATTCATAGGCAACTTTCTTGTATTTCGGCTAATTTGGCCAACCATGCCAAAGAAATTAAATGTACACTTAGTATCGGAACTTCGCATACTACTCTTTCTTGATTATAATAAAAATTAACTATAGGCGCGTCACTATTTTTAGGCTGTTATTAATTTATACTGCCTGTGTTATCTACGTACCTGCTGTTCAAATTTTTATTCAACCACCTAACAGGTTTATAATATCAATTAATAGAATATAAATATGGTAATCATATAAATAATGACTAGTTTAAATATTATAAATTTTAAATAGCTTATATAGTAACTTTCCTTTGAACCAAAACTTAAAATTGAACAGTTTTTGAATGTGTATATTGACGCTTTAAAATATATAATAATTGTTGTTCGATAGAATGTATAAAGAAGGTCGTTTTCATTGGACGATCAGCAAGAATTCTGATTGGCTGAAATTAAAAGTTGAGCCGTTATCTTGTATTTGGTATTCTATGCTATTTGGTGGCTTTTAACATATTTAATGATAATGCTCACGTAAAATTCAAAAATTTTTACTTCAATTAAATATTATTCCTGTTAGTTATTTTATTTTACAAATAGAAATTTTAATATTAAATTTAATAAAGATTAGTATGATCTTATTCGATCTCAAATGTTATATAAAAAATATGGTCTAACAAAATTATAAGAAAATTTTAGACTAAAAATTTTATTATAATACAATATAAATAATTTATATAATAATATATATATAACTAATAAATAAATTTAAATGATATTTTAAATTCTTAAATTTAAAATTAGTTAAAAATTTAAATTTTTTTTAAAATTAAATTTAAAAAATTATTTAAACTTTTTAAAAATTTTTTTTTGTAAATAAATATTTGATAAGTTTTTATTTAATAATTTATATACTAAGATAATTGTTTAAAAATTATATAATAATAATAGTACTATATTTACAAAATTAAAAAATAAAAAAATATATATATATATTTTTTGATAATCTCATTACACTTTAAAAGTATTAACAAAGCTACTTAGACAATACCTATTTTAAAATACCCAAATATAGTTATCACACTAATAATAGCTATTATACCCTATATGTGACATAGCATATTTAAAAATATAATCAAACCTAGCTTTAGCTATTTACAATAAGCTTCAATATACAAAAAAGCAATATAACTAATAAGAGAGATGTAAAATAAAGAAAAAAATTTAATAAGTAATAAAAACAAACCAAAAATCTAAAAAAGAACAAAAAAAAAATAATAAAACCAAAACAAAAGCTCTTTATAAAAAAAGAATAGGAACACTATTATAGCCTATACAAAACCTAAATAAAAATTATATACAAAATAAAAAAAATTTATATATTTGTATTTTTCTGATATAAAGCTTTGTCTTAATATATATATATATATTTTAACTAAACAACTGTTTTTAAATATCCTTTTAACTAGAAGTTCCAATTCAAGTTTTATAAAGTAGCACTATATTTGTAAATAAACATGTTATATAGTTGTATACTACTAAATTTATTCAAATTTAAAAAAGTAAACAATACTAATCTTTTGGAAGAGGTAAATCTAATATTTAGCAAAATCAAACAAAAACTCAATTATTGAGTTTTTGAATTTATTAATTTATAGTATTGTGCTTTAATTATAAAATTTATATTTACTCTAATCTGACTTTAAACTTTATATTAGTTACTATGAAGTTTAATTTTTTTTTTGATATTAAAATGTTCTCTTTGTCAATGGTAATTTATTATTAGAAGTATTGTTTCAGTTACAATAAGAGTACATCAAGCCACACATGCACTTTTGGTGTCTAATTTAAGTAGTTCACCCAAAGCAATAGTACTATGCTAGAGGTTTTATACTATCTGCTATATTTGTACTCCTACTATATAGGATACCTATTTAAATCCTTTGATGGTATTCTTAATTTCACTGTGTAGGACTTTTTACTCAGATGTAACTTTACTATATATATGCTATAGATCTATGTAATACTACTAGATTAATAACCAGACTTAGGACTACTTTACCTTTGAGGTAAACCTGCCAGTAGCTTGCCTACTTGGAGTATACATCTAGACTTTAGTAACTTACATTATAGCTTAACCTATACACTTGAGCAGAATTTAAAATTGGCATGCACAAGATGCATATATGCATAGGTTTTTTTTAATTTTTTTTGATTTTTAAAAAATCTCTTAAGTGTGTACAAAATTTTTTTTAAAAAGGTTACACAAAATACATTTGTGCATGTGATTTTTTTTTTGAATTTTAAACACTGCACTTGGAGTTAGAGCTAACTATTAAACCTCTACTGTTATCTACTTCTATCCTTTTAAGGTTTACAAATTCCTGTACTATATTCTATCACTTTCTACATCTTACTTCTTTTAGTATTGTTATCCTTCTAAACAAGATAGCCCAGAGAGATTGGTCTATCTAGACTCAAGTTTTCCAGGCTTAAGTCTAAAGGCTTCTTGATTCTTGGTCTATGTTTTTATAGTATGTGATCTTTTTTTCTAAAACTATGAAGTTTAATATAAAATCAGATTTATATATATACTAAAAACAAAATTTGTGTTTAATATACAATATTGTAAATTAATAAATTCAAAAACTTAATAATTGAGTTTTTGTTTAATTTTGCCAAGCACTAAATAAACTAAATTTCTAATTTTTGATAAAAATTTTGAAAAAAAAACAAGAAGGTAAAAGTGAGTAATAAGTAAAAATCACTTAAACAAATTATAAAGAGTATATTTAAAAAGAAGTTTATTTTGTTATTTTTTATTGTTTTGCTACAAATTTCTTTATTAATAGGAACACCTTTTATTTTTACCAAAATTTCATATACAAGGTTACTATCTCTTACTAGTTATTTTGTATAAAAATGCCTTTGGCTTGCATGTCAAATATATTAAGAAATCTTCAAAGAGCAGCTAATTAATCTTTATAAAAACTATTATTTTGTATTATTCTACTATGCTTTAAGATGCAAATAACTTTTTAACAAAAATTTGCTTTTTTTTAATAGAAAAATTTGGTTTAAGTAATTGTTAAAAAGAGTTTATTTTAATAATATCTAAATAAAAAATATAAAAAATAAATAAAAAATATAATATTAAAAATATAAAAAAATTATATAGTTAATTTATCTAAATTCTATTATATTTTTTAAAAACTAAATAAAAACTCTAAAATATTTATAAATTTTATTATAGTCAAACCTTTATAAATACAATTTTCATAAATATCTCTCTAAATATACATTTTTAGCTTGGCTATAAGAAATCATTAATACCAAATACACATTCTATATTTTGCAAATATATGTTTACACAAAAGATTTTCTATATCATATTAACCTTCTTAAATGCATGTAGCCAATCAGAATTTAGTATTAAATTCATATTATACAAGTTTATAGATCAAATATTAAAAGCTGCAATTTGATTGGCTCTCTCTAAATGCAAATTTTTTTAAATGCATAATTGAGGCTAATCTGTATATATTGTATTTAAAAAGGTTTGATTATATAAAGTTTGAATTAACAATATAATAATACTAGATAAATAGAAACTATTTAAAATCTGAAGAACCAAATATAAATTTAAATTTAATTTATACTATATTATATATAAATTTATACAATATTTAAAATTATTTGTTTTTGCAATAAAATCTTTAAATTTCATAGAAATTAGTTTTTTTTTCTTTTTATTTGTTATAGCTGATCTAACCAATAAGCATCAAGTAATAAATTTGACTATAATAATAAATGTGTCAGTTTGTTTTTTATATTATATCTGATTTAGCCAATAAACATTAGTTTCAGTTGTTTTTTTTAAATCTTTTACATTATATCTGATCTAGCCAATTATGTTTCAGAATTTGTTAATACACAGATATTGGATGTACTATTGCTTTACTCTGTAATGTTCTTCGGACAATAATAATTTTTTAAAAACTAAATTTATAAAACTTTTAATATAAAAATTTTTAATAAATAATTTTATTGAAATAAAAAGTTAATTATATTAAATTATACAAAATTAATTAATTAGTTTTATAAATTAGCTAAATAAAACTTAAATTTTTTTAAAAAATTAGCTAGCTAAATTATTTAAAGATTTTTACTTTAAATAATTAGCAATAATCATCATCGCTTCTATTTATTTTTAGAGTTAAGATGCAGTTTTAAGAGGATTTTTTTTATATAATATAATATGGATTTGATATAAAGTCTTAATTTTTATTTCTATAAGGTTTTTAGGAGTTCTAAATATTTTTATTTAGAGTATCCGATCCTGTTTACTTAGTATATTTTTGAAATATAAGTATTTTGATGATAGTCATTGCCAGTTATAGTTAGTAATATTCTTATTTAAAAGTTTTGTATTATAAAAATTAAGAAATTAAATTTATTTAATTTTAGCTTTAATTAATTTGATTTTTATACAACTCTTTTTAATAATTACCTGCATTAAATTTTCTGCTAAAAAAAAACAAAAAATTTGTTGGTAGAAGTAGAAGCAAATGAACAAAGATAGTTTTTATAAAAATTAACTAACTATACTACTCTGGAATTCTTTTATATATTTAGTATACAAATTAGAAATATTCTTATACAAGATAACTGGCAGGAACCAATTTTACCAACCTATTTTTTTATATCAATTACTGTAGATATTAATTTAATATTGCTATGCTCTAGCAAAAGTAAAATTTTTTAAAATTTTAATCAAAATATCTAGACAACTATTTGACTAAAATTAATTAAAATTTTTTTATTTGAATTCTATAAATTTATAGAATTCAAATAAAAAAAAAATTATTAATTTTAATTAGGTAGTTGTAGAGTTATCTTTGCTCAAGTTAGAAAAAAATCAAAACATCTCTATATAATTATAGCAAATTTTTTTAAAAATTTGAATAAAGATATTTTTACAATCATTTGACCAAAATCAATGAAACTTTTTTATTTGAATTGTACATATTAATAGAATTTAAATAAAAAGTTTTTATTGATTTTAGTCAGGTGGTTATAGAGATATTTTTGCCCAAAGTTTTAAAAAAAATTTGCTATAGTTTCTATTTTAATAGGCAGTTTGATTTTTTTTAACTTTGAATGAAGATATCTCTACAACCACCTGACCAAAATTAATAAATTTTTTAAATTTGAATTCTATAGATTCATAGAATTCAAATAAAAAAAAATTTATTAATTTTGGTCAAGTAGCTATAAAAATATCATTGCTTAAAAAGTTAAAAAAATTTTACTACTTGTTTTGGTAGACAGTTTGATTTTTCTCTAACTTTAAGCAAAGATATCTTTATAACTATTTAACCAATATTGTTAAAAAAAAATTTATTTGAATTCTATAGATTTATAGAATTCAAAAAAATATTTTCATCAGTTTTGGTTAAATGTTTATAAGAAATCTTTGTTTAAAGTTAAAAAAAAGTCAAAAACAAGTACAATTTGTAATTTTTTTTTTAATTTTTAAGCAATGATATCTTCATAGCTACCTGATCAAAATCAATAAAATTTTTTTTATTTGAATTCTATAAATCAATAGAATTCAAATTTAAAAAAATTTATCAATTTTGGTTAGGTGGTTGTAAAGATATTTTTATTCAAAGTTAGAGAAAAATCAAACTACTTATTAAAATAAAAGTTGTAGCAAATTTTTTCAAAACTTTAAGCAAAGATATTTCTATAACTACTTAACCAAAATCGATAAAAAAATTTTTTTATTAATATATACAATTCAAATAAAAAAAGTTTCATTGATTTTGGTCAGATAATTATAAAAATATCTCTGTTTAAAGTTTTGAAAAAATTTGTTACAACTTCTATTTTAATAGATATTAAAGATGTTTTAATTTTTAACTAACTTTGAGCAAAAATATCGGATTTGTTGACCAAATTTGTGTTTCAATCAAATTCGTATATTTTGATCTATCATTGATAACTCACGATATAGTAATTCAATCTTGATAATTTTGATACAATTTGAATTCTTATAGTAAGAGAATTCGAATAGTATCAAAATTATCAAAATTGAATTACTATATTATGAGTTATCAATGATAGATCAAAATATACGAATTTGATTGAAACACAAATTTGGTCGACAAATCCGATATCTCTACAACCACCTGATCAAAATTGATTAAATTTTTTTTATTTGAATTCTATAGATTTATAAAATTTAAATAAAAAAAAATTAATTAATTTTAGGCAGATAGCTATCTAGATATCTTGATTAAAATTTTAAAAAAATTTACTTTTGCTAAAGTATAGTAATATTAAATCAATATCTACAATGATCAACATGAAAAATAGTTTGGTAAAATTAGTTACTAGAAGGAAGTAGTGCTTTTGTATAAAAAATTCTAATAATATAAAAGATAGTAGCTCTATTGCTAATAATATTTGCTATATAGTTTGGTTTATATTTGGCTTTGAAAAATAACAAATAAGTTTTTAATACTTTTTTTTAAAAATTTAAAAGTGCTTGACTTCGAAACACCTTCTACTATATTTTTGTTATAGTTTGGTGTTTGTATTATTTATTTTCTGGGGTAGAAATTATAACAAAAGTCATCAATAATCATAGTACATAAATAGTCTAAAGAGCTATCTACATACTATAATTATCAATAATTTTTGTTATAATTTTTTTATAGGAAATAAATAAACAATCCTCAGAAGCATGTTACTAGCTATTAATTAAACTACCATACTATTATATTCTATATTTATATTCATATTGTGCTTTACTAACTTTTGGATTTGCTTTATTATTATTTTTTTATTTATATTATTTTTATTGTTTTTCTCTTTTTATTATTTTTGCTTTTTTCTTCTATATTTAACTTTTTCAAACTCTTACTTTTACTTTGCTCTTATCATACCTTTTTTTAGCTTTATTTTACTGTATATATTTATTTTGGCTTTTAAAGTTCTTTAGATAAAACATAAAAAATATAAAAAAAAAATTAATTCAAATAAAAATTAAGCATTGAAAATTAAAGCTTCTCAATAATCAATATAAGACTAGAAATCTTTTGTAAGAAGATTCTTAGTTACAATATGATTATTAAAAATATAGTTAAGTATGTATAAAAAACAATAATAAAATTTGGCATTGCTAATATTATATATCCAAATAAGAAATAGCTATTACAAAAAGTTATATCTTATATATTTAAACTTATAATAAATAACATATATAAGATTCTGTATAGAAAAACAGTATAATAAGCTAACCAACTAGATTTTGATATTTTGTAATAATAATTTGCTTATAAGATAGATATGCCTAATTTGGTGCAGTGCCTAATTCGGCGCACTAACAACTGTCGATCAGAATCATGTGATTTTGGTACTATTTGATTCGTCTCATCGAGACGAATCGAATAGTACCAAAATCACATGATTCTGATTAATAGTTTGTAAGATATTATTATTTAACCAAAATAGGCTGGATAAGTCTAATTGGCACAGTGTCTAATTCGGTGCACTAATAATATCTTATGAACTGTTAATCAGAATCATGTAATTTTGGTACCATTTGATTCGTCTCATCGAGACGAATCGAATGGTACCAAAATCATACGATTCTAACTAATAGTTCACAAAATATTATATTAGAAATCTTTAATGCGCCGAATTAGATACCGTGCTAAAATAAGACTATGTTTTTAGATAAACTTTTAAAAAGTGATATCTCGTGATTGAGTAATCGAAATTAGGTAATTTTGGCACCATTCGATTTGTCTCGATGTGACAAATCAAATGGTACCAAAATTATCTAATTCTGATTGACATGGCATGTAATATGTATTGTAGAACTTAACTGCGCCGAATTAGGCATATCTACCTTATATTTTATTTTTTAAAAAATGTTTTTAATTTGTAAAATATACTAATAAAAAGTATATAAATTTAAATTATTTTTTCGTAATTGTATATTAAAATTAATTATATAATAATTTTAATTATAATTTTCTAAAATTATATGATTATTCTATTATACTATTTTGCTGCAAATAATCTTATATAGATTTTAAAGAAAAATAAAAATTTTAAATATTTTCTACATAGCAACTAAATATATTATAAAGTTAAAGTAGAAATTTCTTTATAAAGTATTATATAGTTTTTAAAGCTTTGTATTAGTATAAATCAGTGTTGGAAATCTGATTTGAGATTTATGTTTTCATGAGAATATATTTATTTGATTTAACTCTTCTCCGTTCATCACTTGTACAAAAATTTGCCTAAACCTGCATAACTAAAAAATTTATTTCTACAGTAATTTATTAAGATA
>CAJVPY010001870.1:0-17912 GCA_910591965.1 Dentiscutata erythropus | reverse complement strand
TTAAAAATTCAGCACTAAATTTTAAAATTCAGCACTAATTATTGAAATTTCAGCGCTACTATATATATTTATATATACATTTTGAAATTCAGCGCTATGATGTGACTAGATGTCCTGCACCATAGTGAATCGATTTTGATAATTTTACCACCATTAGAATCGTCTTGACCTGGAGAATATCTTTACTTAGAAACAGATAGTAGACTTGATTAGTAAAAAATCCGATACGATTACACTTAGGGGTGCTTATTTTTGGATATTATACAAAATTTGGTGGTGCTTAATTTTGGGAGGTGCTTAATTTCGGAATGGTACGGTACTTTGTTAGAGGTTTCATAGCTTTATCAGATTTTTATAGTTTTTCAGAGTTTAGATATTAGGTTTTGTCATTTAAGAAATTAGGTTTTGTTTTTTGTTATTATGAATAGCAAAAGTGAATATGTACTATAAAAAGTAATTTCTATAATTATTATAAATCCGAAATAAACAAATTGCAATAGAATTTCTATAATAAATTTAAATTTTATATCATATATATAATTTATTCAGATTTTGCCAAATTTTATATTTCTTATATATTTTTATAAATATTAAAAATAGCTTATAAAGAACTTAAATATAATCTTAAAAAAAAAAAAAAAAACTTATAAAAAACTTATAAAAACTTAAATTTAATCTAAAAAAAAATTTAAAAAACTTATAAAATCTTAAATATAATCTTAAAAATAACTTAAAAATTTATAAAAACTTAAATATAAACTTAAAAAAACTTATAAAACTTAATAATAATCTTAAACCTTATAAAAACTTAAATATAATCTTAAAAATTTATAAAAACTTAAATATAAACTTAAAAAAACTTATAAAACTTAATAATCTTAAAACTTATAAAAACTTAAATATAATCTTAAAAACTTATAAAAACTTAAATATAAACTTAAAAAAACTTATAAAACTTAATAATAATCTTAAAACTTATAAAAAATCTTAAAAACTTATAAAACTTAAATATGATCTTATAAAAACTTATAAAGCTTAAATATAATTTAAAAAACTTATAGTATCTTAATTATTTTAAAATTACTTATTTAAATTATTGAATTTTTGTTGAATAGTATAAAGAAGTTTTTTTTCGTTATTATCTATTTTTAACTCAGAATTTTGTTTTATAAATTGTAAAACATTATTTATACCGTTAATTGCACTTTCAATTGTAACTGGTTCTTCTACTATTTCACTTGAATTATCTTGAATTATATCAATTATTTCTTCATTTGTTAAATCAACACTTCCATATAAATTGTCAATATTAATATATTCATTTGCATCTAACATATTATTATATGGTAATTTATCAATTAAATTTTGAATAATTTTTTCTTCATTTTGTGAAGTTATAATTAAATCACCAGTAACAGTACTATCTGATGATGGTGTTGATGGAGTTGATAGTACTAATAAATCTTCAAATTTTGAAGATTTTAAAATTTCAGTTTTTCTTCAACAGTTCAAAATAGTTTCAGGTGTAACATTATTCCAAGCTTTCACAATCCAATTAATTGTGTACAAAATATCAATTTCTTTAGGCAATACATTAGTGTTGTAAGTTGCATTGAATTGATCTAATTTAAATTGCAAAAGTTGTCTACGATATTGAGCCTACAAATAAATAAAATTTAAATAAATTTAAATTAATAAATCTAAATTCAATATTGCTAAATTATTTTACTAGATTATATTGTTAAAGTAAAAGAAGTATTGTGATACAGTGTATACTGTAGAAATTGAATATAACTCATGACCTATTGCTTCAAATCAGAAGATATTTATACCATTTGATTTAGATAAAGAGGTTATAAGTTATTATAGATTTTCCACTAGAGATAGTACTCATGTAAGGTGCCAGTCAAAATCCTGACAAACAGAATCCCAACAGATCATAATCTTGACAAAAAAATCCTGACAGTAAAAATCTTGACAAATCCTGACAACAAAGTTTATTTAAGTTGGGTAGGGTTAGATGAGTGCATAGGTTAGCATAGGGTGTGCGTCTAGGTTAAGGTTTAGTCAATTATATATTAAAATTGCTCAACGACCACTTTCTTTGATTGTCAGGATTTGTTGGGATTTTTGATTGTTAGGATTTTTTTGTCAGGATTAAGATCTGACATAATTTTTTTTGTCAGGATTCTGACCCAAACCCTCATGTAAAAGTTATCTGAGTAACCTGTATAAGACCAGGTTAGCCTATTGCTACTCAGGTAACTCATATTAATTATTGAAAACAATAATTTGTCTAGATTCAATTGTACAGAAAATATTTTAATAGCTTAGGAAAGTAAACTGTATAATCAAGAGATAGCTGTATAGGAATTACTTTTTGATTTCATATACATGCTATTTTGTTAAGTCAGTCTAATTATTTTTAAATGTAATAAGAATTAGATTGTTTTTGTAAACCAGAATCTATGCATTGCTTAGCTAATACAATAAGTATTCGGGAGTTTATATGGGCGAATTTCTGTGATTATTTAGATTGAATGATGAGATTAAATAGAATCTAAAACAATAATATATAAATATGGCATGATTACTGAGATTTAAAATAATGACTTTATTAGTGATCGTAAAATTGCTTATGAATCACTCATGAGTTTTTATATCCCACTTATGAGTAGTAATCCGAACAGGTTAGCTAAAATAACCCAAAACTACCCTGAATCTGATCAATTTCAGATCATTTAAGCTAAGCGGTTTATGAGTATTACTTTGGTATATATGGCCATCTATATCCTTATTTCTGATTTCTATTACTTTGATAAGATTTTATTAAGAGGCTTTGTTACTCAACAAAATCTTAGAACAGAGTAGCCTTGTTAAAAGTAAGGCCATATAGTATAAACAGGTAATATCTCTTTATATGTGTATATAGAAATTTCTACCTATATATCTAGAAGCAAATTCTTGCTATAATCCTCGATTAATCTCAACAGCAAGTTTGGAATTAAAATTACATCTGTTAAAAGGTCCCTGGCAGACATTTATGCTTGAGCAACATAGAGAATGCTATCTTAAAGATTACCTTCTAAAACGCTTTCTAGATTGCATGCTTTAATTAGTGCATTGACCTTATATTGCCACTGTGAAGATCAGTATGAATGTATTTTACATAATCTTGAATATCAAAAAATTCACATGTAATTACAATTAGGCCTGACAAGAAAGTTTTTTATGAAGACTTCTATAATTTAAAATTTATACATCATATGATAAATTATTTTCATTTAGAATGGGCAGGGTTAAAGATAGTGGCTGAAATCGCATACTTTTGGCGTAACTGAAACCGAAGTATTTCGAAGGTATTTTCGAACAAGGTTTGATTTTTTTGAAATGTTCGAAAGTCGAAAGTCTAATCGAAAGTCACTGACCGGATAACCGAAAGTCGAAAGCCTGACCGAAAGTCTAAGTTTCTTATAGTATAATATGATAATCTATATGATAATATAAAATTAGTAAGGTATCCACATTCTAATTTGCCACAGTAAGTACTTTTGGTGAAAATTTTTGTTAGATTCTACTCTAACAACAACATTCTGATTGGACAAAATTGATGACCCCTATTAAAGAATTATAGTATTTTTTTTAAACAATAACTTGATAACCATATTTAAATCAATGAAATTTTTTTTTATTTAAATTCTATCATTTAAAAGAATTATAAAAATAAAAAAAATTTTCATCAATTTTGAACAAAGTATCTCAATAACCATTTATTCAAAATCAATGAAATTTTTGTTGATTTTAAATATATGGTTATCAAAATATTGTCACTTAAAGTTAAAAAAAAAAAAAAAAAAAAACTATAATTCTGTTAATAGGGATCTCATTTTCATCCAATCAGAATGTTGTTCAAGTTTAATCTAAAGGTACTAGTATACTGTAGCAAATTAAACCGTGGATACATTAATAATTTAACCTTAATAGTACTTTATTTTCGATCAGGCTTTTGCTTCCAGTCAGACTATCAACATTTGGTCAGACTTTCGACTCTTGGTTTTGTACTTTTAGCACAACGGATTTACTGAAGGTATTTCAACACACCAAGCACTTTTGGTCACCATCCTTAGTCAGAGTTTCGAGTGCAACAGTATTACACGTTCTTATATAATTACTTTTGTTGTCATCAATTTTTCATATAGCACCTAATTAGGATGTTGAATATACAGAGCCAAATCCTCTTTTGCCAATTTCTGTAATATAACAAATGGAATCCACTCAATTGTATACCCTGTTTAATGGTTCTAAATTGAAATTATCTAATTCAACCATCAATATCTTTATTTCTACATTCAACCTTGTGTTGTAACTGTGAGATCAGAAAAAAAGTTACAGGAAGGAAATTGACCTCATTTGGTATTTTTTCAGAGTGTCTCTTTCGTTTACTAATTATCCTGGTATGGAAAATCTGCGGTGAAAAGAAAGCTCATTATGAAAACTTTGCCAATTTGACTCGGATCACACGTTAAACAACTATACTTGTTTAAGTGTTATTTTCATTTATAATATGAACATTTGTGTCCATATCCCAACAGTTACTTTAAAAGCCCACAGCATGTTTTAATTTTGAGTTTGTTATATCCAGTGTTCATTATAGCAAAGTTCTTTATACCCAGAATCTGTTATAACGAAATTCCTTATATCTTGAATCAATTCATATTGTATGTCATGCTTCAGCATAGCACAATCGTAGATTGAGAATCAACTATTAAAATTGCTTTCTGACAAATCAGTTAATAAATAACTTCAGCATTTCAATTTTACAGATCTAGCAAATACAAAGATTGGGAATGGAAAAGATCTTAATCTGACAAAAAATATATTTGCTATTCTGTAAATAACAAGGTTAACTAGATTATCTGGGTTACTTTATTTGACCTAGTATTTAACCCAGTAATAATATTTAACCAGATCCTAACTCTATTAGCCACAATACTCTTTATCATTATAATTTTTTTAATATTTTAAATAATACTTACTTTAAATGAATGAATGATGCCAGCATCTAATGGTTGAAGATGAGCTGTTGTATGAGAAGGTAATGTGTGAAGAGTAATGTTTGATAATTCTGAAGAGGTTAAGCTAAAATCACTACAATGTGAAGGAGCTTGGTCATATAAAAGTAAAATAGATTTATTTTGAGTTTCCATTTGGGAATTTAGATCTGTTAAAAAACTATTCCATACTACAGTGTTCATCCATGCTGTTTTATTAAAATAATAATGAACTAGCATGTCTAAATCATCTCTTGTAGTTCTTGAAAATGCTCTAGGTGTTTTATAGTAATGAATTACTAACGGTTTTATCTTAATAGTACCTGTTATAATTAATTTTAAATTAAAATATTATAATAAATTATATAATTATATATTACTTAGTTAATTATAGTATAAATTAGCATTCAGATCTGTTGTACTTTCTATTCGGATTATCCATATAATACCAGATAATAGATAATATTTTCATTTAACATATAGTTTATCCGGATAATGTATATTATTCAGATAATTATCTGTATAATCTATCTTAACATTATCAACCATGAACATTTATTCACTTTCTGCATTTGTCATTAAGTAGTGCTGCAAATTATTGTCTGCTTCATACAGTAATTTTTAATTCTTATACAATTACCATGGACGAACTAACATAATGCATATTTTTGAATGCGGCAAAGCAATAAAATTGACTTCTGCTATGCCAATAGGAATGGCAAATCATGTAAATGTTGTGCTGGTTAGGAACTAAGTTTAGTAGCAGTAGATAGTATATTTAAAAAAATCATATGAGATCTTTCATTATAGATTCTTTTGCTCTTTCTTTGATAATCAGTAATTATCAATTCATATCAGCAAAGAGTCAGAAGAAGAAATCATAAAAAGTAAAAGTATAACTATAGATTGAAGTAGGTATAGAACAATCTAGACAAATTATCCAGAGAATAGAATAGAGGTTGGACTCATTTAGAAAATATCTACCCAGATATTATTAAATTACTTGAGTTTTATCCAAGTAATTTACTATATTTTGAGTAACCATATAGCAGCAATTTTTACCTGAGTCCAATCTTTAGAATAGAATATATAATGAAATTCGTATAGACTCGATATAATACAGATAATACAGATAATTCAGATAAGTTATCCAAATAACAGAATTATGATCAGATAATATGTTTATTCCACGGGTCTTATGTAACAACCCGTGCTTTTTTATTTGGTTATTGCACGGGATTGTACGTCAGATACCGTAAAATAGCAAGTATTTATTCAACAGATAATTATCTTTAGATAACAAATTATCTGGATCTGAATACTAGTATAAATAATTATATTTAGAAAAATTTAATTTAATATAGTTAATACATACCTGTGGCATTTGTACATAATAAAATAGTAGCTCGTTGTTTATCTTTTTTGATTCCAGGTGTTGCTTTTTTGGCCAAAGATCTAGAGGGCTCCATTTTCCAGTATAATGCAGTTTCGTCATAGTTAAAAATATCCTCTAATGGCTATTCATCTAATAAATTTTGTAATGAATTGCGATATTCAGGTAAATTTTCAAGCGGTGCACTACTTGCTTCGCCGTGATGGTTAAATTCACGTAAACCAGCACGTTTTTTAAAGTTTGATAACCAGCCATCTGAGGCTTTAAAATTGGTAATATCTAAAATATCAGCAAATTGTTGCGCTTGTGCAATTAAAGTATATCCGGTAATTGTCATTTTAGCATTTAAAGCTCTATCAACCCATAGATTTAATGCTTGTTCAATTTCTAAAAATTTTGGAGTTTTGTTTCTTTGTAAATTAGCCTCATAACTATTTAAGTCAAGATTAACCCAATGGTCAGAGTTTTTGAGTATATCTCTAACTGAATTTGAACTAATATTAAACTGATTTGCTAATTCAATATTAGTTAAATTTGGATTATTTATTTTAAGTAAACATAATTCTTTTTTTTGGTATCCTTTTAATGTATTTCTTTTTTTAGAAGTGATATTTGGTTTTTCTTTTAAAGTATTTAAAATTATGTTTTTTATTTTTAATTACCATAATTATTAAACCTTAATTTATAAAAGTTTGCATAAAGTGAAGTAAAAAGTTAATTTGTAAAAAAGAGCGAAGAAAACTTAAATTATAAATACATATAAATTAAATAATATATTTATTAAAGATTTGCATATTTGTATTACAATGTGTATTAAAAATGTTTTTCTAATTGTAAAAGGTAAGTGAATAACTAATTTATATGTTATTGTTTGTAATACATACACACAGGTTGAATCAATGAATAATGGGTACATATCGGGAGACAAATCTCCCGATATGTACTAGTAATGCCTGACGAAACCATGTGATGCTAATTATCACGTGCTATTACTTATAAAAAATCAAAATAGATGTCAATTTTTATATATTGTACCATGTGACAATTAGCATCACATGGTTTCGTCAGGCATCACTAGTGCACACCCCATCTCAGCAGATTTTTGAAAATAAATAAATGTTCATCTTTTTTAACCCCAACTCCATTTAGATAACAATATCCAAGATCAAACATTCCATAAGCATGACCCATATCGGCAGATTTTTGATTGTAAACGAACGCTTTATTTTCATCTTTTAAACTCCGAATCCATTTAGAAAGCAGTTAGCAAGATTATATGTTCCACTTATGTGATCTGTTTCTGCAGATTTTTTATAATAAATTAACGCTTTATGTTCATCCTTTTCAACCCCAATTCCATAATGATAACAATGACCAGTATAATATGCACCACCAGAATGTCCCATATCAGCTGATTTTCGATAATGAATAAACGCTTTATGCTCATCTTTTTCAATACCAAGTTCCTTTTTATAAAGTTCCCCAACTTGAAACATTCCATCAGAGTCTTCCATTTCAGCAGATTTTTGATAATATATAAATGCTTGATGTAAATTTTTTTAACTCCATTTCCACAAAAATAGCAGTATCCAGTGTTAAATGCTCCTTGAGCGTAGCCCATATCAGCAGATTTTTGAAAATAAATAAACGTCTTTTGTTCATCCTTATCAACTCCAATTCCATTTTGATAGCAATCACCAAGTCTATATGTCCCTCCATCTCGGCTGATTTTTGATAATAGATGAATGCTTTATTTTCATTCTTTTCAACACCACTTCCAATCATATAACTTATCCCAACATTAAGACTTCCATGAGCACTCTCCATCTCAGCAGCTTTTTGATAATAAATAAATGCTTTTTTTCATCTTTCTCAACACCAATTCCATTATCATAGATGATTCCAACGTTAAATGCTCCTTTAGTATGCCCATCTCAGCAGATTTTAAAAAATAAAGAAAGGATTTATATTTATCTATTTTAACTCCAATTCCTTTAGCATAACAATTTCCAAGTTCATATGTACTTTCAACTTGCCCCATATCAGCGGATTTTTGATAATAAATGCATGCTTTTTTCTTATCTTTCTTAACTCCAATACAGTAATGATAACAATAACTATCTCGATATATTCCATCAATACTTCCCATACCAGCAGATTTTTCATAATAAATAAACGCCTTGTATTCATCTTCTTCAATTCCAATTCCACTTTCGTAACAGCAAGCAACATTAAATGCGGCATTTCCCATGTTGATAGATTTCTGTTTATCAATAACTTTATTGTAAATGGATGACTTATATTCATTCATGTCGGCAGCCTTTTTAAGATGAATGAATCCTTCATATTCATATTTTTTAACTCCAATTCCCTTTTGATAACAATAGCCCACATCACACGTTGCATGTTCATGCCCCATATCGGCGGATTTTTTGAGATAATTAAATGCGCTATGTTCATCTTTTTCAACTCAAATTCCTTGAAAATAACACCGCCCAAGAAGATATAATCCTTCAATATTCCCCAATTCTGCAGACCTCTGATAATAAGTGAATGCTTTTTCTTCATTCTTTTCAACTCCAAATCCTGCGTGATAACAAAGTACAAGAAAATTTAATCCATCAGAATCTCACATCTCGGCAGATTTCTGGAAATGGATCAATGCCTTATGCTCATCCTTTTCAACTCCACTTCCATACAAATAACATGTGCCAACTTTGTTTATTCCTCCAGAATCTCCCATATTTGCGGATTTTAAATAGTACAAGAAGGCTTTGTGATTGTCTTTTTCGACTCCGTGCCCTATCTAGAAATAAACCCCGAGATGAGCAATTTTGTCAGAATCTTCAATCTCGGCAGATTTTTGAGAATGAATAAAATTTTCACACTCTTTTTTTTTACCCTCATTTACAATATTTTGTGATATGAGTGGATTAATAATTAGTAAGCTATCATCATTTTCTTGCATTACTTGATTATCTTTATATTCGGAAAATTTATTAGAAAAAAAAAATTAAAAATAACATTTAATTAAGGATAATAAGCAGTATAACAAAGTAGCTATTACCTAGATAATTAGTCGGTCAGAAGTAATTCCATTTTTATATGATAGGGAAGCAAACTTTATGCTAGTATAAATGGCTTCAGAATGTGTCTTGAAGTGGGCCGGAATCGATTTGCTGGATTCAGAGAAATTTTCAATCGTTTCATCAGAATCTACTTCTATTGACATATCGTTTGAAATAGTACTGTCTCACATACTTATTGTATCAAATACATCTTTAGAAGTTGGTCTTTTGTCTGGTCGAGCATCCCAACATTTAGTTATTAGTTCCTTAACTACTTTAGGTGCATTTTCTTGAATAGTTGGACGCAAACCATTATAGATATCATTTGCAAGACCGATATCATGTGGAATATCAGTATATATCAGACGACCTGATACTATTTCATAAACAATAATGTCAAAAGAGTATACATCAGATGCTGTACTACAGTCATCCCTCCATATAGTTACCTCCCATATAATCACATCATATGTAATCACATTTTTATTTAGGCCAAACTATAATTTAATTTATAAAAAAAAACCTCCATATAAGCACAACCCCTATATAAGCACATTTTGAAAAAAAGTTACTATGTGCCCAACTGTGTGATTGTATGGGAGGACGACTGTATATGCTTTTTCATATAATACTTCTGGTGCTATATATGGAATTATACCACATAACTTATCGTTTGATCCTATATTGGCTAATGAATAAAGTCCTAAATCTGCAATATATGCACTATGTAAGTTATACATCCACTATTTAAATCTCGGTGAATAAGACCTTGAGAATGAATAATCTGAAGATCAAATGCAATGGATGTTAATAAAAGTAATTTCTTTTCCCACGCCATTTGTGATACAAAACAAAGATTATCACGTAAAGACCCCATTGGCAGATATTCAGTAACGAGAATATAATCTTTAGAGACTTCATCTTTTGATATGCCCAAGCATTTAAAAAAGGTTTGATTTTTAAGACCAATGTCACAATATGCCTTTAACTTTTTGTAATGAATAATAAATTCAATTTATAGATTATATTCAAATAAATCATTAATGATAACTATAAGGATAAAGAACATTACCTCATTTATAAATTCTTTACTACAATCCCTTGGTCCGTGAAGAACTTTAAGTGCAACAGTTGTTTAATGTTGTCGTTTATGATCAATCCATTCAGCAGAATAAACGGTTGAAGATCCACCTTTTCCTATCACTATGGTATTTTTAAATTCATTATAATCAATCCAACGTATAGATATTTATTTTCTATGAGCATTTTTTTCAAAGTATCGTCTACATCAAATTTTTTATGTATCCATTCATCTATGGCTAATTAAAGCAAATAAATAATATATAATTATAGGTTTTAAATCATCATTATTGAATTAACATGAAGCATTAGAAAATAATATAATTACCTGATGTTTCACCTGATGTCATATTTTTTTCCCTAATTAACCACGATATGAATTTATTAACAAATTGTATGTGTAGTAAAAATACTTTTATATGAAAATATTATTATCTTTGATACCAATATTCGGCTTTTTGTAAATCCCTTATCACACCAATTCCATTTCGATAACAATCACCAACTTTTCTTATTCCAGGAGCATAACCAATTTCTGCAGATTTTTGATAATAGACGAATGCATTATGTTCATCCTTTTCAACTCCAATCCCATCAGAGTAACATTCTCCGAGATGATATGTCCCTCTATCGTGCCCCATATCGGCAGATTTTTTAAAGTAATTGAATGCACTATGTTCATTCTTTTCAACTCCGGTTCCTAGTTGATAGCAATATCCAAGGCTTAAGATTGCTTCTGCATGTCCCATTTCAGTAGCTTTTTGGTAATAAATAAACGCTTTGTGTTGATCTTTATCAACATCAATTCCATGATAATAGCATTTTCCGAGCTGACACGTTCCTTCTTTATGTCCCATCTCAGCAGATTTTTGATAATAAATGAATGCCATATGTTGATCCTCTTCAACTCCACATCCATAATCATAACACAAACCAAGAAGATATAGTCCATCACTATTTCCCATCTCGGCGGATTTTTTATAATTAATAAATGCTTTTTGTTCATTTTTTTAAACGCCAACTCCGCTTTGGTAGAAATCACCAACTTTAACAAACGTGTTAGAATTTCCCATCTCTGCAGATTTTTGAAAATAAATGAACGCCTTATTTTCGTTCTTTTTAACACCAATTCCCTCATAATAATAACGGCCAACATCAAGTATTGCGTCAGTGCACCCTTCTTCGGCAGATTTTTGCAAATAAATAAACGCTTTGTGCTCATCCTTTTCAATACCAATTCCCTCTTCATAACAACGATCAAGTTCATATGCACCACGACAAAATCCTTTTTCTGAAAATTTTCTATAATAAAATGGTGCTTTATTTTCATCCTTTTCAACACCAATTCCATTTTGATAGCAATAACCAACTGCATACATCGCACTACCATAACCCATTTCAGCAGATTTTTGGTAGTGAATAAATGCCTTTTATTTATCTTCTTTAACACCAATGCCTTTATCATAGCAATACCCAATGTTAAACATTCCACCAGCATGACCAACATATCCCATTTCTGCAGATTTTTGATAATACATAAATGCATAACGTTCATTTTTTTCAACACCAATCCCATCTCGATAACATCGTCCGAGGGTAAATACACTTTGAGCAAGCCTCATCTCAGCAGAGTTTTTATAATGAATAAATGCTTTATATTCATCTTTTTCAACTTCAATTCCATTTTCGTAATTATGTCCAAGCCTGTACATTTCAAGAGCATGTAACATCAATATAAATTTTTGATAATTATGGAATTTCTCTGATTCGGAAGATTTTTGATAATAAATGAATGCTTTATGTTTATCTTTTTCGACTCCAATCCCAATATTATAGCAGATTCCAAGATTAAATAACCCATCAAAATGCCCCATCTCAGCAGATATTCGATAAAAAATGAATGCTTTTTGTTCATCTTTTTCGACCCATTTACCAAAACGATAACAATTTCCAAGAATACAATAGAGCGCAGAATTGCTATAATAATTTAAACATAAATTAATTATATCATCTGGACTTTGTTCATTTGTTATTAAAAACTTTTCAATAGTTTCAAGAGTTAATTTGATATTTTTGCTCTTAATTCTTTCTTCATTATATAAAATACATAGTTCATTAATAATTTCATCATATAATTTACACCATTCAAAAATAATTTCGCTATAGAAATTACTATCAAATTTATATGAAAATGATTGAGCGGACTCCATTGTAGAAATTCATTAAGAGAAATAAGTGACAAATTTATACAAAAATGTGGTAATCTTAACGCAAATACAGAGTAATAGTATTACTTTATTTAAACAATGGATAAAATTTATCCCATTCAACTTAGGAATTCTGATAGTACATACTGTACGTATGTACATTCGTGCAGAAAATCTAAAAACTTCAATCTCTTTATATATAAGTAACGACAATAAGCAAAATTCAACATATATCTTTTAGAGATAAACCAAATTTGTCGATTTCAACAGTTGCTTATTCCACTCTATCGGTGTTCTTGGCGTATTATTTCTATTTAAAGAATTTTAGGCTTTTAGATTTCTTGGATAAGATGCTTTAAATACAAATTTGTACAGTACTGAACAGCAAAAGACACGCATTGCTTATAAAGATGCTAAAATTTGAAGCTTACGTAATTGATATCAAAAAAATTTGGGTAGTATATTTCACTGCCTGCATTAAGATAATCTGCCTATTCATAATTGGATTTATATAATGCACGCGCCCCAATACAAAACTTATTGGGAGTTTTTAAAGTTTTGCGTGTAAGATTACTAATTTATATGCTATACTACAGAACACACCTTACATTAAGCTCACCTTCACCCTAAACTACTGCAACTTAAGCCGAGCACAATTTGAGGCAAGAATTGATCTGAGACACAAGTATATGACATGAAGTGTTCTGATTATCTTAATTGTTATATTTTATTATTTTAACTTGTTATGAAAAAAAAAGAAGCTCATTCGAATAAAAAATTAAAAATGAAATATTCATATGCTAATTTACTTTCTATTTTACGTTTTGTTCTGTTTTTCCTTTTTTTTTCGTCGTCTATGCCGCAAATTAGACCAGGTAGAAATCTAGATTATGCTCATTTAACAAATACAAAAACGGGATCGATACTTAATATATATATGTATATACCTTTCATGGAAAGCAAAAAATCTGATTATTACAGATGAAAAAGATTAATTGAGACTATGCTTCTTGATTATAGCAGGAATTTAATTTATTGCGATTGGTGCTCCGAAAATTCAGATTGAATCGGATCCTGATCTTTTCCAAACATAAAATCATAGGCAGAAATTTGTCGTCTATTGGTTATTTTTTTTAGATTTACCCATGATTACCCGTGGTTATTGACCAATCAAATACATAGCTTTATTAAAATTCCGAATTATTATATTATTAAAAAAATTACAAAGAAAAGAAAGTCTTTTACGTAATAATAAATTACACGAATCAGAAAATATTCATTTGATAAGTATGTCTATAAAAAACACAATAAAGTATTTATAGCTTTTAACAAATTTAAACACGTTCTATATTTTACTACTGTATTCATGGGCGCTTTTCAATAGAACGGGGATCTACCTTACCGCTAAAAAATATTTTTTGGCCTAGTAAATTAAGTTAATTAAAAGTTAAATTATTCTAGTACCAGGAACGGAGTGATGCAAATCACGTAGTATATGGTTATATGAAGATCGAAATGGCGTTATTCCCAAAATCTTATATCTGATTGGTCCGCGTGACCTTAATCATCACATTCCTGCATTCTGAATATTTTTCACGTATCAAGTATCATACTTTCTATCTGTAATAATATATGGTATAGATCAGCAAATATAAGCGCAAATACATATTTATATACAGAATGCTTTCTTAAAATACAAAGGACCGCGAACATGTGCATTATCAAAGTTACGATATTAAACTTAATTATTTTATACACAAAATTTGGTAACCCGATGCAAATTAATTTGTCCATTTACCTGATATTTGGCATTTTTCATTTTTTTTCGTCGGATTTTTTATTGGGTTGATTAAATGATAATCACTGATCGTCAAAGACGATAGCGAAATAATTTTTTGGATAACTTGATAATCTAATAATTATTTATACGATGCCTTGTAAAGGTTTGTTTGAGTTGCTAATGCGAGTCAATAAAGTTTGCTTCTTGCTTAATAACAAAAAGATCAAGACCTATTTTTACATTAAGTTCCCAAACATTAATAGTAGTGTTCCACAAAAGATCCGGTTCGGTCTGGTCCGCTGAACGGATGAGTTCGGACCGAGTTCGGACCCTTGATTTATCAGAATCGATACGGATTCGGACCCACACAAAGATCTGCCCAAACCAGTCTATCGAAAAGCATTCGCATTACACAACACTAGTGTTCGAAAACGGATTAAAAATCCCGGTTGATCCGGGATTGATCCGAATCCGATCCGAATCCGTAATTCGGATTGAATCCGACGGTTGATCTGCGGTTTGTCACAATATTTGTCACAATATATGTGATAAATTCGAATTTGTCACACGATAAATTCGAACATATCACATATATTGTGACACCAAGTGTGAAGTGCTCGAATTTATTGTGTGACAAATTCGAATTTATCTCATGTGGTGATTATATATACAGACTACCTAAAATTAGGCCCAATCCTGCTCAATCCGGGCCCAATCCACGATTCAGGGCCCAAAACTAATCTGATGGTTTGGATCTGCACAAATCTGAATCTGATTCATGCTGACT
The DNA here is from genome assembly GCA_910591965.1 of Dentiscutata erythropus. Classification (NCBI taxonomy): domain Eukaryota; kingdom Fungi; phylum Glomeromycota; class Glomeromycetes; order Diversisporales; family Gigasporaceae; genus Dentiscutata; species Dentiscutata erythropus. Next base: position 2,546 of record CAJVPY010001870.1, on the reverse strand, counting down.
TTTTCGAATACTACACAACACACTTTGCATTTGTTTGGACTATGCCGGTGAATAATTTAGGCCAGAGGTGATTTTTATTGAAAGTTGTCAAAAGTATGAGAGAAGTGATTGATAGCCAGAATGGCTATAACATCTTATGAAAAGCAATCACAGCCAGTGGTTTCCCGCCTGCCAAAGCAAGCTGGCTGTAAATAATTGCTCTGGGATTCGGCATAGGATTATTAAAGCCGGTGTGGTTATTCTCTGCCTGCCAAAGCAAGCTAGCTATGAGTGAAGAATGCAAGTAAAGAAATGCAAGTGAGGAAATGATAGAATCACATGTCTTCATCTCAGGTAGAGATAGCAAATGTTTTAAAACATCATGTTTTAAACCATGTTTTAAATGTTTTAAAATATTGAAAATTTTCAATAAAAAACAAAACCAAATATATATTTATTAACCAATCAGATTATATAATTTTAATCACATTATTATTTATAGTATTGTGCTATGTATGCAAAATTTTAGAATTTTCTAGAGCAAATTATAAAATCCAAAAATCATATAATTGGCATATCACTTATCTAAAGTAGCTACCTATTTGAAGTTGCACTTTAAATATCTAATAGTACTGGCTAGAATTATATATATATCAATTTTAAAGTTTAATATTAAAAATAGCAACTTAAATTAATTGCAACTTCATATAAATATTTTTATATATTATTTAATAAAAAACATAAAAATTGTTTTAAAACATGTTTTTAAAATATGTAAAAATAAAAAAACATGTTTTTTGCCATCCCTAATCTCAGAGTGAGCTAGGTGCGTTGTGCGAATTTTCTGTACTTACTATTTTTATCCTGTTCTTATTCCATGCATATTCCATTGTTGTTAACTATATTAGTATTTTATCTTTATACGGCATGCCTCTTCTTTTGGCGCCACCTTCTGATTTTCACATTCTTTGGCTTTACCTGTAATGGCACCATGGGGCAAAGTCATGTAGTTGCTTTTCTTTTAATCACGTGATCTACTATCACTTCACATGAATAATACTGATTGCTGATTGAATGATTTCAGAATTTACATTTGAAATCTATATTTTATATATGCTTTATTCTTGCCACTGGATTCCTATTGTTGGTGACATAGTTTGAATCATTATTGGTCTTTTCTTTGTAGTTCTGGTAATATTAAAGATCTGTTTTCCCTACTGATTAGCTAACATCTCAATATTCATTTCATGTCAATATAACCAAAGAATGACAAAACAAGGTTATAAAACAAAAATTAAATATTTACTTAACTTATATTCAAATCAGTTTGCTTACAATAATTTATATTCTATATAGTATTAATTTATTTAGGCTAGGCAAAGTTAAATTTTTTGGTTCTCATAACCCATCAGGTCATTGGTCCGGGGAAGAAGAATTTAAATTTTATAATATGCATATTTAAGTGACCAATTAGAATTGAGCATACTTAATACTAATATTTTAAATTGAAGTAGAAAGGCATTAGCAAGAACAAGAGAAGAAAAAAGCATTAATAGATGCTTTTACATCAGCAAGTTCATTTTTTTATAAAACTTATATAGTTCTATAAAGTTATATAAATGTTATATAAAATTTTTATATAAATTTACAAACCCAATATAGACTTATATAGTTAAAATTTTTAGATATAATTTGATATAATATTTATGTATAGTTTATTTATTATTTATACAGTATAAATATAAAATTTATATAAACTTTATTTATACCTACATAAAATAATTTAATTTACATTTAGCTATTTCTCTAAAGTGGCTAAGATAATTAGCATTCGATATACTAAGTAAAAATACTATAGATACTTGTGAAATAATTTCACCACTATTGGTGAAATTGGTGAAATTAATTTCACCAGCATCTATAAAAAATACCCAGCATGCCAAAAATATTCCCAAATCCTAATTTAAACTTTAAAACCTAATTCTAACTTTAATATTCAAGTTAAAGTTTTTTGCAATTTTATATAAATTCATATAGAAATCTATATAAATTTATATAAATAACTATGTGAATCTACATTGGGTTTATAAAGGTTTATAAGTTTAAATAAAAATTCCACATAACTTTATATAAAAGTTTCATATAAATCTATGTAAAAATGTACAGTAGCCAACAAAAGTAACGCCCAATTTGCAGATCACTGCACGTGAGCAAATAAAGTGGCTGTGATTATCCTTTTTAACATTTCTCAAAGAAAAAATTTTTTTTTATCTTTTTTTTTAACTTCTAAATAAGCACTAGGACAGAAAAGAGTGGGTATAACATAATTATGTTATACCCACTTAGTCTAGGTTATTCCTACTCAGGTATGATGACAGAAATACATCACCGTCGTCATTCGAGTGACGACAGAAATGTATCACCATCGTCATTCGAGTGATGACAGAAATGCGTCACCGTCGTCAGAGATATATTAGTATTCGCTCTATTATTCGAGTGACGAATGATTCACGCTTGCGTCGTCATTCGAGTGACGATTGGTTCACGAGTTCGTCGTCACACTTAGG